>JAJEJO010061295.1:0-35688 GCA_020662805.1 Glaucomys volans | reverse complement strand
AGACCTCTGAATCTGTGAGGACTAAATAAGCTTTCCTCTTCTAATTTGCCCTTTTGTAATTTAATCCTATCGATTCAAGAGCTAACAGAGAACATCTCCTCTCGGTCAGACCTCTTGTTTTAGTTGATAAAAATACCCATCCCACTGGACTTGAAACAATGATGGCTCTGACATTGGGGGAAGCAATTACTATATTAAGATATGCTTTATTTTCTATTAGACCTCACTCTCAATGAACTTGACTGCTATGATGCATTGGACTTTCTTGATCATGAGGTAAAAAGTAAGAAACAAGCAAGTCTCTTTCTATTAAAACTCACTTTTGTTTTATCCACAAGTGTCTGAAAACTCCCTTCAATGGCTTTGTGTTCTCACTGTTTAAAAAACAAATTAACAGTTATCAGTCTTCAAGCACACCTACCTTTCTTGAGTTCCTAGGGACAGTCTTCTCAGGGTGTTCTTTTCATAAACACTTCTATTCTTGAGGCCCAGCACCGAGTATAAAGCAGCCTGAGAACTGCTTAATGGGGCTGAATGGAATATGCTGTGATACACTTAAAAGTCGGGTCCCAGTAGAGACTCAAAGTACTTTTAAAGTCTCCATCTTTCTCTCATTTTCTTTTCAAAATGTGTTCAAAGTTTCAAAAACTTTGAAGCACTCCAATTCGAAGATTACGTGTATTTCAGTGTCTTTCCCTGAGAAATCACAACTCAGGCCTATAATCAATTGGAATTATTTTAAAGCAAAGGACTCGAAGAAAAAGACATTGATTTCTATCTGAGTACAGCTTGGCCTCAAAATAAATTAGAATGCATTTAAATATCGTCTGAAAAGTGGACTCAACTTTAATACACTGTACTCGTTTGGTATATTCTGCAAGCAGTTTGGAAAGTAGGCAGAAATCCCATATACTCAAGTTTTCATTACCTTGTATCAAAGCCCAAAGATACAAGTGCCTTGCAAGGTCTGTTATGTTCATATTCCCTTTTCTTTTTTGTCTTTTTTTTAAATTTAATTTTGATTCATTGAACACAAATGGAGTACAGCTACTGTTTCTCTGGTTGCACACAAAGTAGAGTCACACCATCTGTGCATTCATACATTTACACAGGGCTATGATATCTGTCATTCCGTTAGTATTCTTACCGCCACACACACACACCAACCCCAACACTCCCTTCCCTCTATGCTATCTATCCTTTCTCCATTCTTGCCACCCTTCTACCCTGCATTATGCATCATCATTCACTTATCAGAGAGACCATTCGGCCTTTGGATTTTGGGGATTGGCTAATCTCACTTAGCATAACAGTCTCTAACATCATCCATTTACCTGCAAATGCCATAATTTTATTCTTCTTTATGGCTGAGTAATATTCCATTGTGTTTATATACCACAGTTTCTTTATGCATTCATCTACTGAAGGGCATCTAGGTTGGTTCCACAATCTAGCTATTGTGAATTGTGCAGCTATGAACATTGATGTGGCTGCATCACTGTAGCAATCTGATTTTAAGTTCTTTGGGTATAGGACAAGGAGTAGGATAGCTGGGTCAAATGGTGGATCCATTCCAAGTTTTCTAAGGAATCACCACACTGCTCTCTAGAGTGGCTGCACCAACTTGCACTCCCACCAGCAATGTATGAGTGTACCCTTTCCCCACATCCTCACCAACAGCTGTTGCTGCCTGTATTCTTTTTTTCTTTTTATTTAATTTTTTGATTCATTGAACAAAAATGGAGTACAGCAATTGTTTTTCTGGTTGTACACAAAGTAGAGTCACCCCATCTGTGCATTCATATATGTACACAGGACAATGATGTCTGTCACACATACTGTTATTATTCTTACCCTCAAACCTCAATCCCACCCCTCCCTTCCCTCTATGCTCTCTATCCTTTCTCCATTCTTGCCATCCGTCCACCCCACATTATGCATCATCATTCACTTATCAGAGAGAGCATTTGGCCTTTGGATTTTTAGGATTGGCTGCTCTCACTTAGCATAATAGTCTCCAACATCATCCATTTACCTACAAATGCCATAATTTTATTCTTCTTTATGGCTGAGTAATATTCCATTGTGTATATATACTACCGTTTCTTTATCCATTCATCTATTGAAGGGCATCTAGATTGGTTCCACAATCTAACTATTGTGAATTGAGTAGCTATGAACATTGATGTGGCTGCATCACTGTAGTAATCTGATTTTAAGTCCTTTGGGTATAGACCAAGGAGTGGGATAGCTGGGTCAAATGGTGGATCCATTTCAAGTTTTCTAAGGAATATCCACATTGCTTTCCAGAGTGACTGCACCAACTTGCACTCCCACCAGCAATGTATGAGTGTACCCTTTTCCCCACATCCTCGCCAACACCTGTTGTTGCCTGTATTCTTCATAAAAGACATTCTAATTGGGGTAAGATGAAATCTTAAGGTGGTTTTGAAATGCATTTCTCTTATAACGAGGGATGTTGAACATTTTTTTAATAAATGTTTTGATTGCTTGTAGATCTTCCTCTGTAAAGTGTCTGGGTTATTAGTATTCTTGGTGTAAAGATTTTTGAGCACTGTGTAGATTCTGGAGCTTAGTGCTCTATCTGAAGTGTGTGTGGCAAAGATTTTCTCCCACTCTGAAGGCTCTCTCTTCACATTGCTGATTGTTTCCTTTTCTGAGAAAAAGCTTTTTAGTTTGACTCTATCCCAATCATGATTCGTGCTTTTATTTCTTGTGCTTTGGGAGTCATGTTAAGGAAATCTGGTCCTAGGCCAATGTGATGAAGATTTGGACCTATTTTCTCTTCTATTAGGTGCAGAGTCTCTGGTCTAACTCCTAGGTCCTTGATTCATTTTGAGTAGAGTTTTGTACAGGGTGAGAGATATGGGTTTAGTTTCATTTTGCTGCATATGGATTTCCAATTTTCCCAGCACCATTTGTTGAAGAGGCTGTCTTTTCTCCACTGTTTTTTTTTTTTTGGCTCCTTTGTCTAGTATGAGATACCTGTATTTATGTGGGTTTGTCTCTTTGTCCTCTATTCTGTACCATTGATCTACCTGTGTGTTTTGGTGCTGATTGCATGCTGGTTTTGTTACTATTGCTCTGTAGTGTATTTGAAGGTCTGGTATTGTGATACCCCCTGCTTCGCTCTTCTTGCTAAGGATTGCTTTAGCAATTCTGGGTCTCTTATTCCTCCAAATGAATTTCATGATTGCTTGCTCTATTTCTATGAGGTCCATCATTGGGATTTTAATTGGAATTGCATAGAATGTGTATAGCACTTTTGGAAGTATGGCCATTTTGACAATATTCATTCTGCTTATCCAAGAACATGGGAGATCTTTCCATCTTCTCAGATTCTCTTTAACTTCTTTCTTTAGTGTTCTGTAATTCTCATTGTAGAGGTCTTTCACTTCTTTTATTAGATTGATTCTCAAGTATTTTTTTTGAGGTTATTTGGAATGGGGTAATTTTCCTAATTTCTCTCTCAGAGGATGCATCACTTACAAATAAAAATGCATTAGATTTATGAGCATTAATTTTATATCCTGCTACTTTACTGAATTCATTTATGAGTTCCAGAAGTTTTCTGGTGGAATACTTAGGGTCTTCTAATTAGAGAATCATGTCATCAGCAAATAGGGATAGTTTGAGCTCTTCTTTTCCTATTTGTATTCCTCTAATTTCTTTGGTCTGTCTAATTGCTCTGGCTAGAGTTTCAAGAACAATGTTGAATAGTAGTGGCGAAAGAGGGCATCCCTGCCTTTTTCCAGTTCTCAGGGGGAATGCTTTCAATTTTTCTCCATTTAGAATGATGTTAGCTGTGGGCTTAGCATAGATAGCCTTTACAATGTTAAGGAATGTCCCCACTATCCCTATTTTTTCTAGTGTTTTGACCATGAAGAGGTGCTGTATTTTATCAAATGCTTTCTCTGCATCTATTGAAATAATCATGTGGTTCTTGACTTTAAGTCTGTTGATGTGGAGAATTGTATTTATTGATTTCCAGATGTTGAACCAACCTTGCATCCCTGGGATGAAACCCACTTGATGCTGGTACACTACCTTTTTAATATGCCTTTGTGTGTGATTCGCTAAAATTTTGTTAAGAATTTTTGCATCTATGTTCATTAGAGAGATGGGTCTGAATTTTTCTCTCCTCGTGTCCTTCTCTGGTATTGGTATCAGGGTGATATTAGCTTCATAGAATGAGTTTGGAAGGGTTCCCTCCTCCTCTATTTCATGAAATACTTTGAGGAGTATTGGAATGAGCTCTTCTTTGAAGGTCTTGTAGAACTCGGCTCTGTATCCATCTGTTCCTCGACTTTTCTTTGTTGGTAGGCTTTTGATGACTTCTTCTATTCCATTGCTTGAAATTGATCTATTTAAGTTGTGTATGTCCTCCAGATTCAGTTTGTGTGGCTCATATGCCTCTGGGAACCTGTTCCTGTCCTCGAGGTTTTTGATTTTGTTGGAGTATAAATTTTCAAAGTAGCTTCTTATTGTGTTTTGTATTTCAATTGTGTGTGTTGTAATATTTCCATTTCCATCACGAATTTTAGTAATTTTGATTTTCTCTCTCCTTCTCTTCATTAGCATGGCTAAGTGTTTATCAATCTTGTTTATTTTTCTGAAGAACCAACTTTTTGTTTTGTCAATTTTTTGAGTTCTTTCTTTTGTTTCAATTTCATTGATTTCAGCTCTGAATTTGATTCTTTCCTGTCTTCTACTACTTTTGGTGATGATCTTTTCCTCTTTTCCTAGGGCTTAGAGCTGTAATGTGAGGTCAATGATTTGTTGACTTTACATTGTTTTATTGAATGCACTCCATGCAATGATTTTTCCTCTTAGCATTACTTTCATAGTATCCCAGAGATTTTGATATGGTGTATCTTAGTTCTCGTTGACCTCTAAGAATTTTTTTTATTTTCCCCTAATGTCTTCTGTTATCCATGCATCATTCAATAGCATAACATTTAATCTCCAGGTCTTGGAGTACTTTCTGTTTCTAACTTTATCATTGATATCTAATTTCATTCCATTATGATCTGATAGAATACAAGGTAGTATCTCTATGTTTTTGTATTTTCTAAGAGTAGCTTTGTGGCATAACATATGGTTTATTTTAGAGAAGGAACTATGAGCTGCTGAGAAGAAAGTGTATTCACATTTTGATGGATGGAATATTCTATATATGCCTCTTAAGTCTAAATTGGCAATTGTGTCATTGAGTCCTATGGTTTCTTTGTTCAATTTTTGCTTGGAAGTTCTGTCCAATGTTGAGAGAGGAGTGTTAAAGTCCCCCAGTATTATTGTGTTTTGGTCTATTTGGTTCCTGAAATTGAGAAGGATCTCATTGACATACATGGATGTGCCATTGTTTGGTGCATAAATATTTATGATTGTTTTGTCTTGGTGATTTATGCTTTCTTTAAGCAGTATGAAATGTCCTTTTTTATCTCGTCTGACTAACTTTGGCTTGATGTCTGCTTTATCTGAAATGAGGATGGAAACCCCTGCTTTTTTACTCAGTCCATGTGCATGGTTTGTTTTATCCCAACCTTTCATCCTTAGTCTGTGGGCATGTTTTCCATGAGATGAGTCTCTTGAAGGCAGCATATTGTTGGGTCTGTCTTTTTAATCCAATCTGCCAGTCTTTGTCTTTTGATTGATTAGTTTAGGCCATTTACATTCAGGGTTATTATTGAGATATGACTTGTATTTCCTCTCATTTTAGCTTTTTGGGGGGCTTTTAACTTAACTTTGTTTCTCCTTTGATTGGCTATATCTTTCGGGAAATTCCTCCCCATATTGACTAACATTATTATTTTTCTTTTCTTCTTCTTGGGATATTTTGGTGAGGATATTCTGTAGGGCAGGCTTTCTATTAGTGAATTCTTTAAGCTTTTGTTTATCATGGAAGGATTTTATCTTGTTTCAAATCTGAAGGTAAGTTTTGCTGGGTATAAGATTCTTGGTTGGCATCCATTTTCTTTCAGAGCTTGAAATATGTTGTTCCAGACCCTTCTTGCTTTTAGGGTCTAGGATGAGAAATCTGCTGATATCTGTATTTTTCCCCCTGTAGGTAATCTAATGTTTTTCTCTCACAGCCTTTAAAATTCTATCTTTATTTTATATGTTAGTTATTTTCATTATAATGTGCCTTGTTGTGGATCTGTTGTAATTCTGTGCGTTTGGTTTCCTGTAAGCCTCTCGTAATTGATTTTCCATTTCATTCATCGTATTTGGGACATTTTCTGATATTATTTAATTGAACAGATTATTCATTCCCATGGTTTGTATCTCTGTGCATTCCTCAATCCAATAACTCTTAAATTTGGTCTTTTCATGATGTCCCATATTTCTTGGACGTTCCATTCATGATTCCTTACCATCTTCTCTGTTTGTTTGACTTTGTTTTCAAGATTAAATATTTTGTCTTCATTGTCTGAGGTTTTGTATTCCAAGTGATCTATTCTGTTAATTATGCTTTCTATTGAATTTTTAACTGGGTTTTTTGTTTCCTTCATTTCCTTGTTTCCTTCAAGGATTTCACTTTGTTTTTTTTCTCAGAACTTCTATCTCTTTATTGAAATGATTTTTTGCTTCCTGCAATTGCTCTATTAGCTGATTATTCATAGCCTGAATTTGCTCTCTTGTCACATCATTCTCTTCTCGGACCATTTTAATTGTGAACATTCTGAACTCCCTTTCTGTCATTCCTTCTACCTTGCTGTCTTTGGGTTCTCTTGATATATCATCTAGGTTTTATTGGGGCACTTTCTTCCCCTGTTTTCTCATGTTGCTTGTGTATCGTCCCCTCTAGTAGTGCAAATCAGAGGGATTGCAGTTTCTCTGTAAAGACTTATAGTGTCCCTGCAGATTTCCAATACCTCACCTTGAAGAGATTATTATTAGCAGTACCCCATATAAATAATATGTCATATTCCTTTGATCCCAGTAAGAATGAACTAGATCCAGTAGAGGACTTCCTTTCCTGTTTTCCAACAATCCTCCTGCAGCACCTGTGGTTAAAGTTACAGATCCTGCCGTATACCCTGAGGCTTTTAATAAAACCTCTGCACAGAGTTCTACAGGTTCTGTTGCTCCCTCTTCTGAAAGGACTTTGCCCTACCACCACTGGCTTATACGCCTTTCTATTCTACATTATTAGAGGAGCCCAGTCCAGCTGGTATAACAATAAGTGTCATTTCTTACCAGGCAACTGCTTCAAAGCATTCCAACACTTGTCACTTTCAAGAGGTGGCAGATGGGGAGAGGCTTATATCAAGGGTGCATGTTCCTTTCTCTAGAACAGTTTAACACACTGTAAACAAAAATTGGATAGATTCTCAGAGGATCCTAATAGATTCCTTGATGAGTTCGAAACTGTATCATGTTTGACTCAACATGGGTTGACTTTCAAGGAGTCTTTTGCACTTGCTGCACCCCTGAAGAAAAGAACCATATATGGGTGGAAGCAAATGCATATGATGTTGAGGTCCATGCTCAAGACAATGAACAACCTATAGGGGAATATAGTATCCCATTGAAATCCAACTTATACTCAACAAAACCAAAGTCATGATCTTGGTAAAAAAACAAACAAACAAAACAAAACAAAACAAAACAAAACAAACCAATGATTACAAGCATGGTGGTACACGCCTATAATCCCAGTAGCTAGGGAGGCTGAGGCAGGAATATCACATGTTCAAAGCTAGCCTCAGGAACTTAATGAGGCCCTAAACCACTTAGTGAGACCCTAATAAAATAAAGACCAAAAGGACTGGGAATGTGACCCAGGGGATATGCACCCTGGGTTCAATTCCTGGTACAAAGGAAAAAAGCAAAACAAAACAACAACAATACAATCACATGTTCAAATAGGGAATGAGAAGATGTATGAATAAGTCAGCTACATAAGAAGAGATCAGACAAATACCACAAGATACAGATGAAATCCTTGCTGTATTTCAGGGATGCCTAACTAAAACCCTATGGTAATATTGATATTGATCTAGACTCATGGGAGAGACATGTCTTATTAGAAACTATTATAAACAGTTAATATGATTCAGATATTAAAAGAAAACCCCAGAAATAGGTTATGGGACCTCAGATTCTCACTGACCAACTTCTAAATTTGGTCTTAGGAGGTTCCAACAACAGGCACTAGATAGAAGCAAATATTAGGGACAGGAAGGGTCAAATCAGGCATGGGTACAAGCTCACTGACTTACCATAGCAAGAGGAAATAAGCCCCTGTTCCATCAGGGGAACACAAGACTCCTCATGAGAAACAGGAAGAGATATGAGACCTGAAAATCCCTACCTTTGCACAAAGCATTAGAGTATGGATTGCCGTACATGGGATCCACCCACACGTCAGGAATGCTCCCTCTATAAATGGGAAAATAATTGTCCCTCACCTAGGAAGTGATCATCTCCCACTACAACTTCCATGGAGGATTGAGGATGCCTAAATTCTTACAATGCCCCCTTTAATCAAATGGACATCACTATAAGAGTCCCTTGAGTAACTCTCAATGTGATAGGTAAAGATGTTAGCTTCTTTTTGGATATGGGTACTCTTCGCTCTCCTGCTCCCCTTTCTAATTAATCTTGTGTTGTAACTTGTGTTAACTTCATCTCCAAAGCCAATCAATTTACAACGTCTTTAACTTGGAGATTTGGAGAACAAACATTTACTCAAGACTTCTTCTCCCAGAGTTCCCGACTCTTTTTTATGAATGAAGTTTTCTAGCTTCTCTGGGTATAATTCTGCACTGAGCACCAAGTCAATGTTCACTTTTCATAGGTGCATGCATATCAGGGTCAAAAGTTATGAAAACATATCTGAGACCCGTTTCTAAGTGGACCCTCAATTATGTGATACTTGTACTTTAGGAAAAAGCAATGAATTCTCTGCCTTTTTTTTCTTTCCTTAGATAAAGCAAAGTTTATCCCCATAAATGGAAAGGTCCTATCAAAACAGGCTCATCAAGGCCTTTAACCTCTTCTCTCTCAATTCCTAAAATATGATCTTTCCATTTACTTTCAATCCCCATGTAATATCAATTGCTTCCAGTACTAAAACCAAGTGGGGAATACCATTTAGTACAAAGTTCATAGGCAATTAATAAAAATGGCCATAATCCCACTACATCCTATAGTTCCTCATTTATATACTACTTTGACTCAGATACCAAGTGGTTCTATGTTGTTTACTGTTCTTGATCTTAAAGATGATGTCCTGTGTGTCCCATTATATCCTAACTCAAAATACCTGTTTGTTTTGCCTGGACTGATATTGATACCATTGTTGATGTCTGGTCTACTTGAACAGTGCTGCCTCCAGGATTGGAGGACAGCCTGCACTTGTATGGAGATACTTTAGCAAAGGAATTGTGACTATTAACTCTTAAAGATGGATCTCTGGTCCAAAATGTATGTGATCTCCATATGTGCAATCCCAGTCAACTGGATTCTGATAACAACACTCTGAAAATTCTTGAATTACGTGAGAACTGGAGGATATTGAGTACCTCCGGAAAAATCTCTGATCTCCCAACAAGGGTAGAATATTGTGGCACATCATTATTATAAAAGAGCAAACTCTCAACTCTGAGGGAAAATAAACCCTCTTTAAAGATAGGACCACCACAATCAGATGCAGTGGTGAATGCCTATAATCCAGGAGCCACAGGAGATTGTGAGTGGAGGAGCACAAGCACAAAGACAGCCTCAGAAACTAAGAAATTTAGTGAGACTTTGTCTAAAGCTTTAAAAAAAGTTGACTGGAGATGTGGCTTACTGATTAAGTGCCCCAGGGTTCATACCCTGGTACAAACAAACAAACAAGAATATGATCACCACAGACTGAAAGGCAACTGAGAGCCTTCCTGGGAATGGCCAGATTTTGTTGAAAATGGAATAAACTTTTGAACTTTTGGCTAAGCCACTCATTGAAGTCACACCAGCACAAAAGCACCTAATATTGCACTAGTAGATTGGGTGGGGAAATGGCAAAAGGTCTTTTTAAACCTCAATGACTTGTTGCTTTGTGGCCCTGCCCTGGGGATTCCTGATTTGGGTAAGTCAATTTGTCTATATGAAGCAGAGACCAGGCAGCACTGGAAATCCTCATTCAAACTGGGGGACATCCCACAACCCATGGCTTGATTTGTAAACAGCTGGTTTCATTGTGCTGCACATGGCTTGCAGGCCACAGAGCTGTAGCCACTAACACACTCCTGGCAGAAGCAACTACCAACTTCAGAACACTCACTAGAAGTCCAATCCTACCAGGTTCAAAATGTTCTCACATTTAAGCACATCTATAGCTTACTGGAGGATGGCTATCTAAATATCAAGCCTTCTTCTTAGAATCTCCAGAGATCTCACTCAAGGTTTACCAATCTCTACGTCTGACAACTTTGATTCCCACTTCAAAAGGAGGTGCTTTGCTTATCTCTCATGTGGAGACTATAGAGCAGGCTGACTTGAGCCTTAAGGATTACCCCTTAACAAATTCTGATAAGCAATGATTCACAGGTAGGAGCAGCTGCATGATAGAGGGAACTCCAAAAGCAAGTTATGCAGTAGTGAGCCACCATGGGACAAAAAAAGCAAAGTCAATTCCTCCAAGCACCTCAGATCAGAGGTTTGAAATGAGTGCTCAAAAGAGGACAATTCACGAGTTCTTCCTGAACACTACATTGTCTTTTGGAAAATAGTGTGGTTACCCGTCCAGGTAGCAGCAGTTCACAGCAAAGGACACAAAAGGGCAATCAATACCCCTACAGGACAGGGAAATGCACAAGCAGAATGACATGGTAAATGAGCAAGACTTCAAAATATTTCAGAAAGGGCTCTAATTCCTCTAACTCTCAAATGTAAATCCAAGTTCATGTTATCAAGAAATTGAGAAGGAATGGGCAAATCAACAGGGATCTAAATGAACAGAAAGTGGATGCAGGATGAGAGAGATCATAAAGCCCCATTACCCAAGGCAGATTAATGCAAAATTATTACAGAAATTCATTCATGCCATTTGGTATAAAAAGGCACTAGCCAATGTGGTTATCTGTGCCTATGTAGGAAAAGGATCCAAAACGACCATTCCAGAAGTCACAGCAACTTGACCCCTCAGTCTTCACAGTAGTCTAGGAGGGACACCATGCCATTACCATAAATCAACCCAGCATAAAGACAAGGCACATTGCCTGAGTAAAATTGATAACTGGATGTAATGGTTTAGATTTTAGTTGTCCCTAAAAAACTCATGTGTGAAACAATGCAAGACAGTATAAAGGAGAAATGGTAGGGTTATGAGAGTCTTAACCTAATCAGTGAATTAATTACCCAATGGGATTAACTGACTGGAAAATGAAGGCCAGTAGGATGTTGCTGGAGGAGGTGGGTCCCTGATGTGGTGCCTTTGGAGTACACATTTTGTATCTGGTAAGTGAAGTCTTTTTCTCTGCTTCCTTATTATCATGTGAACCATTTCTCTCCAACACACTCTTCTGCCATGATATTCAGGCTCACCTTGAGCCTTGGGGAATGGATCCCGAATTCTATAGACTGAAACCTCTGAACCTGTGACCTCCTAAATAAATTTGTCCTTCTCTGTAGTTGTTCTTGTCTGGTCTTTTAGTCACAGAAGGGAAAAAAAACTGACTAAATCACTGCATTTACAAATTTGTCCCCATATTAAGGATACAAATACCTTCTAGTCTTTCCTGGTACTTTTCTGGGTGGATAGAAGTATCCCCTATCAGCACTGAAGAGAACCAGGAAAACCATTAAAGCCTTATTAATGGAAATGACTCCTACATTTGGAATTGCTAGGTCACGTCAGAATGACAACAGACCTTCCTTGTTTCTCAGATAACACAGGACATCTCATGAGCTTTGGTTGTTAAATTACTACCATGTTTATGAAGCCCAGCTTAAAAATTCCATGACATCCTCTGCTGAACACAGGGCCATCCATCAAGACTCCAATACAGAGACCCTGCAATGGTACTACCTTTGAGGAGATCAGCCAGTGATTTTTTTATGATGGAGGTTGATACTTTGGGTAAAAGTTTGCCTTCTCCACTTGAAATGCCTCAGTCAGCCCATGACATGGGGACACAACAGCATTGGATTTAGCACCATGGAATCCTAAATGACTGCAAATGTGATCAATGGACAGTTTGTAGAGAAAAGCATGTGGGACTTTCTCTGATAATTTTGCTTAAGTGGATGATGTCAAAGATAAAGAGTGGGACCATGGACAGTATAATGCTCCACGTGAATTGACTCATTTTACCTATATGATCTCTCCTCCTCAAGTTGGTATGAGGACACTATGTAGTTGGCTGCAAATGTTCGCTTGCTCTGTTTTCCAAAAATCATCCTCACATACAGATGCCACTTCATCTGGAGAGTTTTGCCCTATCCACACTTTGCCTACTTCCTGGGTGGCCCACAGGTAGTGACAAATGAGTAGAGTTTTGTGGTTCAGACACATCACCACTAAAGGGAGGCAGGACTCTGCTCCCTTTTCCATTTCTGAGAGTTATGAGGGAAGAATTCACTAAGTCCATATATTGTGTCTTAGCCACCATTACTTTCAGATTTCTCCTGAGAGCATTTCATTACTGATTGTTCCATGGAAAATCCATGTTTCCTGTTCTAGTTTGAGTGAATTAGATTTAAAACACACCACAGGTAAGCATGTGCTTATTAAGATTTTCAAAACCAGAGAATATCTGGTAGCCATCTATAGATGAGAGGTGCTAACCTGGAATTACTGCTTTATCCTTCAGATAAAGTGATTGAGGCGGGGGAGCAAGAAATATGAATATTCTAAAAGAAATTTTTTAATTTATTTTTTATTTTTTACAGACTGCATTTGTTGTCCACAAGTGGGGTACAACTTTTCATTTCTATGGTTGTGCATAATGGACATTTATACCATTAATGTAATCACACATGTAAATAGGGTAATGATGTCATTTTGATTCCGCCATTCTTCATATCCCACCTGCTTCTCCCTCTCATTTCCCTCTATATAATCTAAAGTTCCTTCATTTTCCTCTCACCCCTATGCCCCCAAATGGATTATGCATCATGATCCACTTAGCAGGGAAAATATTCAGCCCTTGTTTTTGGGGGATTGGCTGATTTCACTTAGCATGATACTCTCCAATTCCATTCATTTAACAGCAAATGACATAACATTATTCTTAATAGCTGACATATTCCATTGTATATATACACCACAGTTTCTTTATCCATTCATTTGTTGAATGGCCTCCATATTCATTGCAAAATGGAGCTATTGTGATTTGTTCTGCTATAGACATTGATGTGCTGTGTTACTGTAGTATGCTAATATTATGTCTTTGTGTGTAAACCGAGAAGTGGTAAAAAATTGTAAAAAAGCAACTTATTCAGAATTCTTACCAGAGGTGTGAACTGTTATTCCAATAGCTGAAAAACACAACATGACAAATATAGATATTATACAGAAATGTGTCAAGGAACTCAACTGAAGAGATGAACGCATGACTCTAAGCTGGGTGCCACTGACAAGAGTTCCATAAACAGAAGATTGAGAAATAGTAGCTTCTTAAGGAGATGAAACAAGGAAGTACTATAGGAAATTGGAAACATGACCTGAAAAATAAGTTACTAGAAAGTTCCATAATGAGCAGAACAACTATGACCAATGGAGAGGAATGGCTCCTTCCTTAAAATGTGAACAATAATCTACAACAAGGATAAATGTGAGAAAAAGCATGTTTAGGGCAGCTGGGTAGGAATAGCAGGTGCATCAGGGGAGAATGAAACTCCTAGGAATTTGAGGATGACAGTAAGAGTTAGGGGAGTTACTCAGCACAGGATGTATGATGACAAGAAATCCTATAGCATGATCAGCATTTGTCAATCAGCATTTATGGCAGTGTCTGTGCAGGAATGTATGCAGTGCACAGGACAATTTCAATGAGTTTTTCACTAAATGAGGAAGGGCCTGGGATCTATTGTTCTGGTAGGAATTCTTAATCCTTCCTCCAACTCACTCCATGAGTCCTTTCTGCATGCCTTGAGTTTCTGTGCAAGGAGATGTCCTAGCTTCAGGGGAGGAGACAACATAGGTGACTTATTGGGAAAGCCCTAATGGATGAGACTCATGTTGGCCACTTTATCTCTATGGGCCTCCCTGGCAGCAGATTTGAAGAAAGAGAAAAAAGTTCGGGCCCCTGATATCTCAGCTCATGTTGCCGAGACAATCCTAGTACTGTTGCAATCTGAGGCAAGAAGTCATCGATTCATCAGTTAGGTGCAACCATGTGGAAACTCCTGGAATTTCTAACTCAAGTGTTCACTGCAAATCACCATGGACAAGCATGAACGACCACTCAGGACATAGTAAAAAATGTGTTGGAATCATCAGGGGGACACTATGCCAGGCAAGTTGACTAGATGTTTGCAAGTGATATCCTCTAACACAGTCAATACGATTATCTCAAATAATGCCTTATCCCATGGAGGGCACTGAGAAGAGAAGGAGAGGAATGGGATGGTGCTTAGGACTCCTTATGGATGAGAATTTCACCAACATGGTTCTGGTCTACAGCCAGGTGACTTTCTAGTAGAGTTGATTCACCCTCTTCACTCCCCTCTTTACCAGGTGGTATTCTTGACCCTTGATGGCCCTTCCATCAAATCATACCTCTATCTGCAAATCCTCTATCTTCACCTTGTCCTCATGCCCTGCTTGACTCATAGATCTTGGCACTTGAGGAGGAAACCTGAATTCCAGGTCCTGCTGGATCAGAACTCTGCACCCACTCACCACCAAAAAATGACTCTCTGCTCCCATGAAGGTAGACTTCAAAGATTTCAACATGCTGTCCACAGTTCTTTCCAGATTTTCTGAGCAGTTCTTTATAAGTCTTCTACACACAGTTTTGCTTCAGGTGCTAGGTTGAGTGAATCCCATTTAATGTGCTGATCACAGGGTGGTGACTGATCACACAACTCTTCATTGACTGCAGGGGTTAGAATTTTCAGAGGAGAGTTGAAGACACTGACTTGATCAATTTTTTATTATTATTATTATTTTTTAATTTACTTATTGATTCATTGAACACAAATGGAGTACAGCTATTGTTTCACTGGTTGTACACAAAGTAGAGTCACACCATCTGTGCGTTCATGATCAATTTTATTATCACCCAGATATAGACATGGAGGTAACTTCCAAAATGAATATTCCAAGAGCCTGTGCAGGGATGATTATGTGGCTGAGAATGTAAACCAGTTTGGTGGAGATGAAAACCTAGCAAGGATCCCACTACCTCACCCAGCATGCCTATTGCATGAAAAGGGTTTCAGTTTGCCCACTCTGAGATAAGATGTACAGGTGTGTGGATCTGGGTTCCCTTAACAGGAGACCAGATCTAATTTCATTTGGCACAATGGTCCCCAAATCCATCTGTTTCCTGGAAATATCCTGAAGACTTCCATCATAATGATACAGGAATGTGGCTCTCTGTATATAGACCACAGGATCTTGAAATATACATCTGTTGAAGGGCACCATCATTGACTCCATAGTTTAGATCCTGTGAATTGTGCTGCCTTACATATTGATGTGATTACATCACTAGACAATGCTGATTTCCAATCCTCTGGATATATAATATGGAGATGGAGAATTGTGGTAAGTTTTCATTCCAAAACTTGATTTTTGAAGAATCTGGTACTCGTATTTGAAGGCATCTCTTGTTAAACGTGAAAAATATGCAATATTTAAAACATTCCATGTCAGAATAGGGAGATATTTCACTGGATTTGATGTGCCAGAAGGAACGAGAATGAAGATAAAATGGAGTGGAATGGACACTGATTACCAGCTGAAAGGGTTCTGTCTGGGTGTGAGGAGGAGGACCAAACAATTTTACTAGAGCTAAAAAGACTTAGTGCATTGATTTGGTAGGTGAAAGAATGAAGATATCTAGTCCCATGTCCGGCGGAGCTCAAACCTGGAAGCCTACTAGAATTACTTCAGCAGTGTCAGAAAATGCCAGTGAAGAACTTGCACAACCAGTATTTTGATACCTGAATGGGAAAGATGATTTTTCTTGGGATCCTCGGGTTCTTCAGAGAGGAAGCAAAGCTTTACAACTCCTCCTCAGTAGCTCACTGCATGCACTGCAACTTTTGATGGACAACCCAAGATGTTTATAGAAGGTTCATGAATATTATCTGAAGAGAGAAAAAATGCTATTTTAAGCACACTTGACATTGAGAAATATGGACTGATGAATTGATAAGGCTCTTCACTGTGTTTCATAGCTCTGGAACCAAGCCTTCAGAGTCCCATGGATTTGGATGAATCACTGGTTCATGAAGCTAAGTGGGTAATCACTGCAGAGGGCACATTGGACTGAGAAGGAGTATACTCCAAACAAGAGATATGCCACCCTATTCATTCCTAGCTGACATGTACCCTTGGAAAAGTGAAGGAGATATGATGAAAGACTACAGAGCATGGTCTCAAAATACTTAAGGTCTACATGCTCAACACCAGTATAGGAAATAGAGGAGTTCATGCAGTGGCAGTTGCTTTTTCAAGATGGTTTCTGCTTTTCATTGTCAAATGGCAAAAGCTCATGGAACTTAGAATTGTGAGCGCCAAGAAACATGAATTAGGAGGATCCAGCGGACACTGGCAAGAAACATCCAAGAACTGAAATGTGTCTGTGAGCATTCTGGAGGCATCATGCTGGATCATCCTCCACAAAATGGCCTGCATCTAACTTATCAAGTTTCACATGGGTGAGAGCACAACAGCTTTTTAATAAATGTAACTTTTGTGTCACATCTACTGCTAGAAAGCACTACAACCCATCAAACACCAATGTGTCATTTTCAATAGAGACAAATCCAAGAGCCATGTGGAATTGCGAATCAAATAACATTTTTGAATTTCAACACTGATCCTTGCCAAAGGCAAGGAACATGCATTGAAATAGACATTTTCCAGTATGAGCAGTCTGGGTATGAAGTGGGATATGTAAACCAAAACCAGTGAACAGAAAAGAAAGTCCAGTTACCTTGGATTGTATTCTCTTTGTCACTTCTTGAAATGAGATTATTCACTCCCTACGGAAAGCTGTGACTTAGCTTTTGAGGAAACACACCAATACCCATGAATTCTTCAGAAAAAGAGGCTGGCAAGCACAGTGATGACTGCCTGCCTTCCCTGTCCATCGGGAGCCTGAGGCTAGAGCATGTTAAGTAGAGGTCAGACTTAGCAAGTGAGCTGGACCCTATTTGGAAGCAAACAAACCAACACAAGGAATGGCCTGGTGTTCTCAATCACTGATTGAACATCACTGGGTGAAATCCCCAGTACAGGATGAAAAATTTAAAAAAACAACCAAGCTTTCCCACTTGTGGAAATCATTCACAGGTTGAAGGGAGAACCATATACAAATCTGTCAGAGTATAAATAATTTATGGACAAGTAACTGACTCCCAAGACTCAGATGGGGGCAGGGAATATTGGTATCATACTGAACTGGATCATCTATTTTGTTCCTTGAGCCCATGTGCCTCACTCCTCCAGGCAGCATCTCTCTCCTCTCTTTGAAACTCTTTCTCCATTGCCTTGACTGGTGCTTGAACCACATGCCAAACCTGTGTAAACGAGTCTGTGTAAGGCAAAAGGCTTTGATTGTGATGTTGAGATTATTTCACAGAATGTCTCAATCTACTTCCACCTTAGCTGGATAATTCTGTAGTAGTTGGGAATAGCAGAGTCTGACGTGGCCACGTGGGGTGCCACCTCTGTGCATTCATGGTTGCCATGATTTGAATCTGGAGAGTGTCCCCATATTCCATGTCTTAATCATGTGTCTTTGAGGCAGACAAATATGGAGGGTCTGAGGACTTTGAACTGGTGGGAACCATAGCTGTCCCAGAAGTACTCGAGAAGTGCAGGTTCTCCAAGGAGACCATGGGAGCACAGACATGTCTGGATTCTACTCTTTTGCAACAATGTCAGGAGCAATGGACCCAGGATGTGCTACCTATCCTTACCATCCACCCTGGCAGTAGAAACCCAAGTTTTGACCCACCTCATCTTGATTGGAACCAACAGTTTGGTAAAAATATTCCCTATTGAAAGTGACTCTTCAGGAGTTATTTGGTTCCATTCCAGTGAGGATGATCAGGTGCACCTTGCCATTGTTTTAGCTGACAGAGAGCATTGTCCCCAGCAGCATATGGCAACATTATATTGCTGTTTCAAGAACCAGGGCATTGCTCTGTGCATACCAACCTGTCATGCAGGCATGACATCTATTCCTCACACAGATGAATCCAGCTGCCTTATGGATCACAGGCATCAGAGATAAGGTTATCCTCCACTAGAGATCCTGCAATCATTGAATCCTTCATCTCGGAACCAGTAAGACAAAACTCCGCTACAAAACTCAGGTGATGGGGGAAGTAGGGCCCTCCCAGAGAAGGCAAGAAAGGTTCTCCCTTGAGAACCCAGTATGTGCCAACATGTAGTGGGAGCCCTTGGAAAGACAAAGAAGAGAGCAAGCAAAATGAATGTGGATTCCTATTTCACAGTAACTCTCTGGAAGACAGGAAAGTGGAAGGCAGAAACGGATTGAGGTAGTGATATGAGAATGGATATATGCCGCATAAATCTCCCCTATCTCCCAGCCAGAGTATAGGAAGAAGGGATGAAAGGAGTCAAGAAAGGGATAAGGCAGTCTCTATCAAGCCTAAGACCACATAAGTAAAAAGGGTGAGTGTGCTTCCTGGACGGACTCAGTGGATAATCTGTTTACCAAACAAGGTGGAAGGGAACTGGTCACGGCATCATTAAGCACAACATGTGACTAATTCACTAGTGCATTTTCTCTCAAGCAGGGGCAACAGATATTTATGATGTAGGCACAACCAGCAAAAAGACATGGGAATGTTATGATGTCAGAATAGTAAGATAACCGGTTAGTCCAAAACTGGATTGAATGTGGGAACCAGCAATGTGGGCAGCAAATGGGTAGGAATGGCAGGTGCATCAAAGGTAGGCGAATCTCCTTGGAATTTGAGGATAATGTACCAAAAGGGGAGATCTTCAGCATTGGATGTAGAATGCAAATAATGCTCTCGAGCCCTATCAGATGTCTCAATTGACCAGCATCTATGGCAGTGTCTCTGCAGTCATATATGCAGTGCATATGCCAAATTCAAAGAGTTTTCCACTCCATCAGCAGTGGCCTCAGACTGGTTGTTCAGGTGGAATTTCTTGAGCATTCCTCACACTCCATTCCTCAGTCTCTTTTGCATAACTTGAGCTACTGTGCAAGGAGCTGGCCTGGCTCCAGAGGAAGAAACAGTGCAGGTGGTGTATTGGAAGAGTCCTAAATGCTGAAAGCCGTGGAAGACACCTCATCTCTTTGAACTCCTCCTGGCAGTGGACCCGCAGAAAGAGAAAGCAGTTTTGGCCCCTGGCACCTAACCCCATGTTGCTGAGACAGTCCCATTATTTTTGCAATCTGGGGCAAATAGGCATTTCTTCAGAGGTTAATGGACCCATGGGGACAATACCGGCATTTCTACCTCAAATGTGCACTGCAAGTGGCCACGGACAACCACTCCAGACCACGGAGCACTTAGTGACAAATTGGTTGGAACCCTCATGGGAACCTCTGGGCCCAAGTGCCAAGCAAGTCGACTTAACTCGTTCATTGGAAGTGCTATCCTGTAACACAGGCAAGATGGCTACCTCTAGAAGAAGGGCTCATCCCATAAAGGGAACTGAGAAGATAAAGAGGGTAATGGAAGGGAGGATAGGATTCCTTTTGAATGAAGAGTTCACCAACATGGCTCAGGTTCACAGCCAGGTAACTTTGCAGTACAGTCCTTTCACCTAGTTCATCCACCTCTTCACCGTGGATTTCCTTGGTTCTTGACGGCACTTCCCTCAAAACGTCCTCTTCTATCTGCACCTCCTCCTCTTGCCCTGCTTGACTCACAACGCTTGGCACCTGAGGAGGAAACCTGAGGTCCAGATCCTGCTGGGTCAGAACTCTGCACACACTCACTACCAAAAAGTGACTCTTAGCTCCCTTGAGCGAGGACTTCAAAGATTCCGACTTGCTTTCCATGCTTCCTTCCAGATCTCTTCCCAGCATTTCATTAGGAATCTTCCAGATACAAAGTTGTGTTTAGGTGTATTCTTGAGTGAATTCCATTTAATGTGCAGATCATGGGGTGGTAGTTACTCAGAGAAACCTTCACACCCCATGGATTGTGGGTAGATTTTTCAGAGGAGAGTTGCAGACACGATGTTGATCAGTTCTATTATCCCCAAGATAGGGACACATGGGAAAATTCCAAAATGACTATTCCATGAGACTGTTCAGGGATGAGGATGTTGCTGAGAATGTCAACCAGTTTGGGGGAGAGGAAAACCCAGTCAGGATCCCGTAACCTTGTCCCGCATGCCAATTGCCTGCAAAGGCTTTCAGGGTTCCCGCTCTGAGAAGAGGAGGGCAGGTGTGTGAATCTGGGTTCCGTTCCAGGAGACCAAGATCCCCACATTGGGCAGGAGGAGTTTGGTTGGAGGGATGCTCCAAGGCAGTGACAGGGGGCAGTAGGAAGTGAAATTGTGAGCAGAACAGCCCTGGAGGCAGCAAAGGTCCAATGCCCCTGAAGAATTCTGGATGAGAGGAAGGACTCACCCAAGGGGAAATGAGCCAAAGCATGTGTGCACCAAGTCCCCTTCACTGTCTGAGCTCTGCTCCTGGGGCCTGGGGTCCCTTGCTGAGAGGTTGCTAGTATCCAGAGAAACTCCTCAGGCAGGGTGGTCCTGGGACTGGCTCTCCAAACCATCCTCCTCCAGGAGGAGGAGGAATGCTCAGGCACTTGTGTGCAGGATCTCCAAATGATTGCCATGGTCTCCTGCTCTTCAGAGAAGAACTACCATCAACGGGAGTGAGGAGGGCAGATGGTCCCAAAAGCAAAACCAAGAGACAAAAGAACTTTGTGTTTGGATGCCATTCCAATTCATTTTTATTGAGGGTATAGCAATCAATTGACATCAGAACATAGAAGAGGGAGCACCAGGTTCCAGGGAGGGAAGAGAGCAGCAAGAGTGAGAGAAGAGGAAACTTCTTTCACTTGCCAGAGAGATGAGAATGGGTGTGAAGGTCGATGGGTCTACATGGAGGGATGGAGAGAGAGGCTTTCTTTGAGCTGTGATGATTGTGCTCCAATGTGGACTCCAGCAGTCTATGGGAGTGTGTAGGATGAGGAGGAAGAAGGAGGGAAGGGCAGGTGAGGTTGCAGGGCATCCAGAAGCAGAGAAGGAGGATGGAAGGAATGCAGGTGTGGGGTAGCTAGCAGCAGGAGGTCTGTCAGCCAGGAGACCTGCAGCAGAGACTTGAGTGGAAGCATGATCAGTGCCAGTGACTGGGCATGCAGCAGGTGGTGTGGGAGCAAGTGGGGGGCCAGCAGCTAAAGATGCAGGAACAAGGCCTGGAGCATGTGGGATACAGCACCAAGGGCTGAATCAGCAAGAGCCACAGCAGCAGCAGCAGGGGCAGCAGCAGCAGCAGCAGGGAAAGCAGCAGCAGCAGCAGGGTCTGCAGCAGCAGGGTCTGCAGCAGCAGCTCCCGCTGGAACAGGACCCACAGCAGCAGGGGCAGCAGCAGGGGCAGCAGCAGCAGCTCCCGCAGGAGCCGCACCCACAGCAGCAGGGACTACAGTAGCAGCAGGGGCAGCAGCAGCAGCAGGGTCTACAGCAGCAGCAGGGTCTACAGCAGCAGCTCCCACAGGAGCCAGACCCACAACAGCAGGGGCAGCAGCAGCAACAACAGGGCTGGCAGCAGCAGCAACCACAGCCGCTGCCACCACCACTGCAGCCAGAACCACAACAGCAGTTGCTCATGGTGTCAGACGATGGAGGTTCTCAAGGCTACGTCGAGGAAGGAGGGTTTGGAGACTGTGTGCATCTCGCTGCCCCACATCTCCTTTTATACCCTGCTCAGGGACACCTGGCCTCCCTGGGCACCACTCTTTCCTCTTCCCCTTTGGATTAGTCAATATGCAATTATCAAATGAACCACATTGGTTTTCGGCTCCGTTCCTCATGGAATGGAAAAGAGGATTTCCTCTTCCTCAAGCATTGCAACTCACCTTGCATGGCTTCCTCTCTCACCTGCCATCACACTTTGCTGGTATCACTCTCTCTCTTTCAGGCACTGCGTGGCACTCTGCCGCTCTGTGGGGATGGACACCTCTGCCCTAGGGTCACTGTGTCTCTCCGTATCCCATAATTCTTTCTTGAGCTGCAGAAGGAGAACATTGACCTCCAAGGGAATGCCCCACTGTCTCTTCAAGGATCTGGGTGGCAGTGCGGATTTTAATGTTTCACCCAGTCCCTTGGCAAGAAAGTACGGGAGACACCATCCCCCTTGCCTGCTGTCAGGCATCACCTGTTGATTTGGGCTTTCAGGGGACACACAAGATTGTGGAATGTGGAAACCCAAGGGGTGCATGATGAAGGACTCTTTTCTCTCAGAAACCTATCTGTTCAAGGCTCTTTCCAGGTCCTGAGGGGAATATTGGTGTACACATCAGCTTCAGCACGACACCCATTTTCCTCCACTGTCTGCTCTCTGTCCACATTGTGGGGAAATATTTCCTACTCTTTGGGACTTCCTGTGTTTGTGGTTGGAACAACTCATGTTGATTCAATTCTCCTGTTTCCAAGACACACTTGCCCACCCTTTTGCCATGCCCCAGACTCCTGTTTCCTCCCCCTTCACGAGACTGCCTTCAGGAAATCTCTCCTTCGTGTCTCTGGAGGTTGCTCATCTGACTTCATGATTGTTTTTTGCTTTCCAAAGTCTCAAATCCAGACGCAACCAAAGAACATCAGAGGGAGAGAGAAATCACACTTGTCCATGGTTGCACTTTAGCAGATACTGAGTCACAGTGAGGACCAATTCAAAGCTTACAATACACACACCTGTTACTTGCAAGGCTCAGAGACCATCATTCCAGGAGAAGGCAGGCTTCCATTCCAGCAATTATTCCCCAGGGCTCCATTTGGATGGAGGGAAACCTGTGTGCTGCTCTATCAGATGATGCTCTGGTTCCGTATTGAATTTTCAGGAAGACCCCACAGAGAAGAAGTCCCTTGCAGTATTTCCTTCAGCTGAGCTAGTGAAGACAACATCGGCTATGATGGTACTCATTGATGGTTTTCTCTTTCTTGTAGAAAGTAGGTTGATTTCTGCTCAAAATTCGACTGAGTCATATGTTATCCGTTTCACAGCAAAAGTAACCCAATGTGCAGAGATTGCCTAAAGTTCCTTGCTCCCCACACATACACAGCTTTATCTATGTTCACTCTATCCACCAGCGTGGTCCATTGGTGAGGATAGATGAGCCTACTAGATCCACTATTGTCACCCAAATTTCACAAGTTTCCTTTATTTTTCACTTTTCCTTTCTATGTTGGTCTCATTCCCAGGGTACATGCATGCCAATCAAAAGCTTTACCACTCAGCCACATCTCCAGGCTCTTGGTATGATACCTTTTGTGGGTTTAAAGAAACACTTACAATGAACTGCTTTCTCAAGAACAGCAGAGTATGAAGAGTGTCACTGCCCTGAGAAATCCACGTTCCTTCTTTCAAACTCTCTGCAGCCACCCTGATTCTTGGCAACACCTGACATTCTTATGGTCACCATAGATTTGTGTTTTCTACCTCAGATGATTGGAATCACATGGTAGGTGCCATTTCAGAATGACTTTTCTCACTTAATGGAGTGTAATGAAGTTTCCACCACGTGTTTTCCTCTCCTTTCTAATTGGTGCTTTTCAGACACATGGCAGGAGAATATATTTGGACAGGAATGTACAAGTATGGAACATTGCTGTCCTCTACCTCGCATCCCATTCTAGTGGAAGAACATGGTTGTGGGACTCATGGAGTTGTATTCACATGTGGACAGAAGAAAGCGACATCAGATTTATACCTGTGTGTTTCCTACACCTATTTCGTCTTCCTTCCTCCTATTGAATTTGTGTTATAGAATGAAGTTGCAATGTGTGTCATTCGACCCGATAATTTTGTGAGTTAGTGTTCTCACTTGGCACAGGCTTTAACCTTGACTTTATTGGTATTGTCAAATCTCATTTGGCGTGATCGTCCCCAAAGCTCTCTATTTACTGTGAAAATCCTAAAGCCTTCCATCGTCATGGTCCAGGAATGTGACTCTCTGTTTATAGACCACATTTTCTTGAAACATACATCTCTTGAAGGGCACCCCCATTGACTCCATAGTTTAGATCCTGTGAAATGTTCTGCCTTAAATGTTGATGGTATTGCATCACTGAATGATGCTGAATTCCAATCCTCTCGATATGTATTATGGAGTTGGAGAACTGTGGTAAGTTTCATTCCAAAACTTGATATTTGAGGAAACTTGTTCTTGTATTTGAAGGCATCTCTTGGAAACATGAAGAATATGCAATAGTTAAACCATTCCATGTGAGAATAGGGAGATATTTCACTGGATTTGCTGTGCCAGAAGGAAAGAGGAGAAAGATAAAATGGAGTGGAATAGAAACTCATTAGCAGCAGAAAGGGTTCTGTCTAGATTGTGGAGGAGGACCAAACAATTTCACCAGAGCTAAAAAGACTTAGTGCACTGCATTGGTAGACAGAAAGAATGAAGATTTTCAGCTCCATGTCCAGTGGAGCTCACTCGTGGCAGTTGACAATAATCACTTCTGGAGTGTCCAAAAATGCCATTGAAGGACTTGCAGAAAAATATGTTGATTGACCTGAATGGGTAAGATGATGTTTCTTGGGCTTCACAGGTTATCCTGAGAGGAAGCAATGCTTGACAACTCTTCCTACTCATGGCCTCACTGCATGCATTCCATCTGCTTTGATGCACAACACAAAACGTTTATATAATGTTCATGAATGGTATCTGAATAAGAGAGAAAATAATGCTGAGTTAAGGAAACTATATGTTGAGAAATGTGGCCTGATGATCAGATATCACTCCTCCCCATTTTTCTAGCTCCTGTACAAAGCTTTCAGCCTCCAATATATTTGGTTCAATCACTGGTTCAAGAAGCCCTGTGTGTAATCACTGCAGAGGGCACCAGTGGATTTAGATAGAGTGCACTCCAAGCAAGGGACATGCAACTCTACTCACTCCTATCTGACATGTACCCTTGGAAAAGTAAAGGAGATATGATCAATGAGTTCAGAGCACACTCTCAAATTACCTCAGGTCTACATGCTCATCACCAGTATAGTTAATAGAGGAGTCCATGAAGCAGCAGTTGCTTTTTCAAGATGGTTTCTGCTTTTCATTGTCAAATGGCACAAGATCAAGGAACCCAGGATTGTGAGCGCCAAGAAACATGAATGAGGACGATCCAGTGGATACTGGCAAGAAACATCAAAGAACTGGATTGTGTCTGTAGCATCCTGGAGGCATCATGCTGGATTATTCTCCACAAAATGGCCTGCATATAACTTACCAAGTTTCACATGGATGAGTTCACAACAACCTTTTAATCAATATAACCTTTGTTTCACATCTACTGCTACAAAGCACTACAACCTATGAAGCAGCAATTTCTCATTTTCAATAGAGCCATCCTCACAGGCCATGTGGAATTGAAAATCAAGTAACATTTTTGAACTTCAACACTGATCCTTTCCAAAGGCAAGGAACATGCATTTAAATAGACATTCAGTAGTATGAGCAGTCTGGGTATGACGTGGGACATATAAACCAAAACCAGTGAACAGAAAAGGAAGGCCCAGTTACCTTGGATTCCATTCTCTTTGTCACTTCTTGATATGAGTTCATTCATTGCCTAGAGCATCATGTGACTTAGTTTTTGAGGAAACACACTAACACCTCTGAATTCTTTTGGAAATGAGGATTTCAAGCATATTGATGCCTGGCTGTCTTTCCTGTCAATATGGAGGCTGCAGCTGGAGCATGGCAATTTAGAGGTCAGACTTAGTAAGGGAGCTGGACTCTATCTGGAAGCAAACAAACCAACAAATTAATAGCCTGGAGTTCCCAATCACTGGATGAACGTCACTGGGTGAAATCCTCTGTACAGGATGAAAAAAAATTTAGAAAAAGAAAAAAAATTACCAACTTTCCAAGTTCTGTGGAAATCATTCATAGGGTGAAGGAAGAATCATATACAAGTCTGTTAGAGTGTAAATCATTACTAGACAGGTAACCATGTCCCAGGACTCAGATGGGGACAGGGAATATTGGTATCATACAGAAGGGGCTCATCTCTTCCATTCTTTGAGTCCATATCCCTCACTCCTCCAGGATGCTTCTCTCTCCTCACTTTGTTTCTCCATTGCCTTGCCTGGTGCTTGAACCACCTGCCAAGTCTGTGTGAATGAGTTTTTCTAAGGAAAAAGGCTTTGATTTTAATACTAAATTTTTCTCACAAATGTCTTTTTCTCCTTCCTCCTTGGATGGATCCTTCTGGAGTAGCTGGGTACAGCAGATTCTGAGGTGGCCTCAATAGGGCCACATCCAGGCATTCGTGCTTGCCACGATTTGAATCTGGAGAGTGTCCCCATATTCCATGTCTAAATTCTCCCTTGCTGTCTTGGAACATTTTTCATTTTCCATACAGTTTTTCCAAGGATCATTTTCTCAAATAAACTCTTGATTCCCAAATTTTCTCTTTAGGTCTGTCTACAGTGGCAAGAAAACTGGTTATCTTCTGTTCTTAGTCTCTGTGGGGGTGCTTCTGAGAAAGTTCTGATGAAATATGGAGGGTCACCTTATTGAAATGGGCACTTCTTGATTTGAGTGTCCACCAAACTCATAAATCTTCTGAACCAGTGGCTCTTTCTAAACAATTTTTTTCACAATATCTCGAAGATTAGTCTTCTTAAATGCTTTCCTTTTTCACAAACCTGCATGTGAGGAATAAGCAAAACTAGCACTTCCTAACTGTTTTAAGGAGGTACACTCTGTGGGATGAAGCTGGGTAGTAGGATGCACCACCCTGCAATCTGTGTGGTCATCAGGGCTCAGGAAAATCTGAACCCAAAATGGACTTTTGTTTTTTGTAAAGATGAATGAAGAACAGCTCTCAAGCAAAATCGAAAAGGAACTGTGGGAGACAAGTCAGACTGCCTCATGTAACACTCTGTGTGATTTCTGTCTATTCTGATTTTCCAGGAAGCTCTAGACTCTGAGAGGGAGCATATTTCTCCTTCTCCACAAGGTGAGGTGACTGGACCTTAGCACTTCTACTCAATTGGCACTAGTTGAGGGTGACGCCAGGGAGGGAGCTTCCGTACAGATAGGGCAGAAAGTTCCAAAGGAACTGGCAACTATACTGGAGAAGACAGCCATTGAGCAGTGTGAGAATAAATGTGCTGTGCACGCAACTAGCTTGACAAGGCCAAGACTCAAAAGTGAAAGGTCTATGGGTAGGGAATCACCTGGAGCATTCCATCCACCATTTGTCTGACAACGTCATCCCAACTATTAGACAACATTGCTAGGGAAAGTTACCTTACCAGTGTGAGTAGGCAGGATTTCTGCTGATCTAGTGGCCTTGACTGAAAGAGTAACCTAGGTCTCACCCTCAGAGTTCTGAGCCTTCTTGGCCTGTTGCTGTTCTGTTTGTTAATTTGCAGTTCAAACTGGAAGAAAAAGTCCTGGGGTAACCCCTGAGGTCTCACATGTGCTAAATAGGTTCCTCCTCACCCCATCATGTAGCACTGATGCTGCCCTCTCCTGATAATGAGGTCAGTTATGACTGGGAATAGCTTCCTTCCTAGCCTGAGAGTCCACTGGCACAGTCCAAGCCTAAAGTGCTAAGGTGACAGTCACAGCTTTCATTGCAATGGAACTCAAGCTGTGTCCCCTGGAGGCTCCTCACTTCTGGAGCCAGGACACCTACTTCCATAGAGCCTGAATTTACATGGCAAACAGGTCCTGATTTCCTGTTAGGGATCCCTTGGTACATAAGTTAGTGAGACTCATCAGCTTTCGATGCTTTTGATTTCTGTATTTGTGTATTCTAACTCTGGGAGACACAGCCCCATGTCATGATTCTTGGTTCATCTGTTCCCTGCACCATGAGGATTAGTGCTCCATCCTCCCAAGGAGTCATGACCAACCTAACACTTCTGCCTTGGTCATGGAGTTTTTGACATCATACTATTCATTCAACTCTGG
Organism: Glaucomys volans; assembly: GCA_020662805.1. Taxonomy (NCBI): domain Eukaryota; kingdom Metazoa; phylum Chordata; class Mammalia; order Rodentia; family Sciuridae; genus Glaucomys; species Glaucomys volans. The sequence goes on along the minus strand of JAJEJO010061295.1, from coordinate 7,383 downwards.
ATGTTGAGGAACGATATAAAAAGTAGGGACAATAAATTCCCATGGCCATATTGAATTGTGCTACAGCTTTTGCTGTATATTTGGGTTTATTATTTCCAGTTGCAGCATCTTTGAACACCACGGTGCTTCATCAAATGATCTTGAGCCCCAATATGATGGTGCTGTCTGAAGCTCTGTAGGCTGAAAATTCAGACACTTCTCTGGGTGTCGAGAACAATCAGAAACGAATAGCCAGCTGATGTTCTCAGTCATGGTATTTTTTGTTTTGTTTTGTTATTGCTTTTAGAACAAACTAAAAATTTTCTGAGTCCACCTTCATAAAAATAATGTTACATTATGCTTGTTTACACTCTCTATTTCAATTTCATATTTTAATTTATAGGAAAATGGAGAACAATATTCTTCATTTGTGAGTTACTATTTAACTGTTGAATGAATGTGCTTCAAGTAGAAGAGGGCTGTAATTAACCATCCTTTAAAATCATCTCCCTTTTCTCCATCTTTCCTTTATCAAAGCTGCACATGTTGAAGAGATAGAGGTCAGAATTTATTACAAATCACAACCTAGCTTGTGTTTTATAGATCTAATGTCCATCTTATGAGGTTAATTGCACAGATAGGAGCCTGGTGATTGGACCATCAATTGAATATAACAGAACATGAGAGAAAAGATGTGATTTTTTCCTCACAGAAATCTTCTTCGTGTGAAAAGTATAGACTTCATGTTTCAGTAATGATGAGAGGGGATGACAAGAGCAATGGAGAGTGTGATCTGGAAGTCTCCATTCTGTACCTTCTTTCTCTGCAGAGGATTGAGAACCCCTAGCACACACACTGCAGTTTCCAGCTCAAGATCAACAAGCGATGCTCTGCTTTTCTTGTTTCATCTCTCCCACTCTTGACAGGCTTCTTCTCATCACCTCTCCAGTACCCTGCTTATCACATTCCGGTGTTTTTTGTTGGCAATTTTGCTCTTTAAAATGTTCCTTGTCAAATTGCTGTAAGAGTTCTTAAGCACAAGAAATTTGTAATGTGCATTACAGAGAAAATATGTGTGTCAAACAAATGTCACTCAGGCATGCTTTAAGGTATAGGTGACCTTGAGTTCAATGATGTGAATCACTGATATGTATGAAATAAGGAACAAAAACACATGTGAAACAAATTCAAGATTTGATTGATCAGTGAAAATGTTATGACCAGAGGCTCATAGGAACCTTACTTTCTAGAAGTGATGGTTCAGTATTGGTTACTTCAGCATTTGCAAACACTTCATAGATGATTACTGTGAATCACAAGAATCACTGGAGTCCTAATTTTCAATATAGTTGATGAGAAGAGACGTCAGGCCTAATTTTACAGTGGCATTACATAAAGGATCACAACTCATGATCTCTTAGGTACCTGAAAATTGTAAAATGTGCTTTTGCAGATTTCACATATCACCATATTGTGACTCAATTTATATTCAGATAAGCTGAAAAAATTGGTCATAGACAACCTCAGCCATCTGATAACTTCCTTGGCAAAGGAGCAAGTCGTCTTTCTTTCCATTTTGAGATCAATATTATAATAATGCTGGGTGACATTAACACACCTCTCCCAACACTGGAGAGATAATCCAGAAAATAAAAACTAACTAAAGATTCCACAGAACTAGACAATGCAATTAGTAACATGGACCTGAAAGACATCTCAAGAACATTTCATCCATTAATGTATGAATTCACTTTTTTTCTGAGCAGCACATGGAACATTTTCTAAAATCAACCATCTTCTAGGTCACAAAGCAAACATTAACTAATTCAAAAAATATTGAAAATACCTTGAATCCTATGAGATCATAATGAAATGAAATTAGAAATCAATTATGAAATGAAAAAAGAAACCACTGTAATAACTGGAGATTAAATAATACATATTTGAATGATGAATGGATAGGAGCAGAAATCCAGGGAGAAATTTTAACAATTCTTAGAAATACATGAGAATAGTGATAGAACATGAAAATATCTGAAACCATATGAAACCAATTCTAAGAGGAGAGTACATGCCATTGAGTTCATGTATCAAAGAATGGAAAGAAGCCAAATAAATAATCTCACATTACATCTCATGGCCCTAGAAAAACAAGAAACAACACCAAAATGAGTAGAAGAAAATAAATAATTAAAATCAGAACCTAAATCATTGAAATTAATATTTAAAAAATGTAAAGCATGGATGAAGTAAGGCATCTTTTTGAAATATTGAACAAATTGATAAATCCACAGCCAAACAATTTAAAAGAAGGAAACAAAAGGTCAGATTAACAAAATTCAAGATGAAAAATTAAAGACCACCACACACACTTTTGAAATCCTAAGGATTAATTGTAAACTTGGTGTGAGGTTCCCTGAGTCCTTTATAAATTCTGGAGATTAGTGCTCTATCTGAGGTGCAGTGGCAAAGATGTTCTCCCACTCTGTAGGCTCTTTATTGATTGTTTCCTTTTCTGAGAAATCCTTTTTAGTTAGAATCTATCCCATTCATTGATTCTTGCTTTTATTTCTCGTGCTTTTGGAGTCATGTTAAGGAATCTGGTCCTAAGCTGATGATGAAAATTTGGACCTATTTTTTCTTCCATTAGCAGACCAGGGTTTCTGGACTACTTCCGAGGTCCTTTATCCATTTTGAGTTGAGTTTTCTGCAGGGTTTAGTTTCATTTTGCTGCATATAGATTTCTAGTTTCCCAGCACCATTTGTTGAAGAGGCTATATTACTCCATTGTATGTTTTTTTGTCTAGTATGAGAACACTGTGTTTACGTGGATTTGTCCCTGTGTCTTCTATTCTCTACCATTGGTCTACCTGTCTATTTTGGTACAATGAATCAAGATTTTTTAAAAAAGAAATCCAAAGGATCATTAGAAACTATTTTGGAAATTTATACTGCAATAAGCTAGAAAATCTTAAAAATATAGACAAATGCCTGGAGGCATATGATCTACCCAAATTGAACCATGAAGATACATGAAACTTAAGTATGTCAATACCAGAAAGGAATTTGAAACAGTTATCACAATCCTTCAAACTCAAGCCCAAAATGGACACTTTTTACTAGAACTCTATCAACTTCTGGCAATTTTTACCTGACTTTTTAAGAGGAACTAATACCAATCCCCCTTATACTATTGCCTGAACTAGAAAAGGAGGGAATACTACCAAACTCATTCTTTGAAGAAAGTATCACCCTGAAGCAACAATCAGAGAAAGACACATCAAGTAAAGAAATCTTCAGGAAAATATCCTTGATGAATATAGTATCAAAACTTCTTTTAAAATACAGGAAGACCACATCCAAAAACTCATTTAAAAGAGATTGGTCCATGGTCAGGTGAGTTTCTTCCCAGAGATGCTAGATTCACTCAACATACAAAAATCAGTCTATGTAATTCCCCACATAAATAGTATTAAGGATGAGAATCACATGATTATCTCAATTGATGCAGAAAAATCAATGGAAAAACTATAGCACCCATTCATGTTTAAAACATAAGAAAAACTAGGATATAAGGAACTTCTCTCAATATTGTGAAGGCTCTATATGACAGGTGCAGGACCAACATCACACTGAATTGAGAAAAACTGAAAGCACTTCCTACAAAAACAGGAATATGGCAAGGATGCCCATTTTCTCAACTCCTATTCAACATAGTTCTTGAAACTCTAGCCAAAGCAATCAGTCAATAGAAGGAAATTAAAAGCATACATATAGGATAGGAAGAGCTCATATTCTCTCTGGTGATGATATGTCCCTAAATTTAGATGAACCAAGGAACTCCACTGGAAGACGTCTAGAGCTCATAAATGAATTAACAATGTAGCAAGATATAAGATCAACACTTGTAAATAGATTGTGTTCCTATACTGAAATGATCAATCTGCTGAGAAGAAAAATGTCCAATTCACAATGGCCTCACAAAAAGATATCAATAGGAATCAATCTCTCCAAAATAATGAAGAACCTCAACAATGTAAATTATGGGTACAGTAAAGAAAGAAATTGAAGCACACCTTAGAACCAGCAAGGCTCTCCTTTGTTATAGGATAAGCAGAATAAATATTGTCCAACTGGCCATACTCCCAAAATTACTACAGAGATTAAGTGAAATTTCCATCACAATTCCAATGACATTTTTAACAGACCAAGCAAAAGCATAAAAGTAATTGAGAGCAATAAGAGATTCAGAATATCCAAATGAGAACAGCAAACCAATGACATATCAATATCAGACCTCAAATTATACTACAGAGCTATAGTAAGAAAAACAACATGGTATAGGCATCAAAACAGGAAGGAAGATGAATGGAATAGAATAGAAGCAACAGAGGAAAAATCCATGCCTTTGGGGTTGATATTTGATCCTGGTGCATGGAATCATTCCTATGCTTCTTTTTTGCCACATCTTGGTCTGCTTGGATCCTCCATACCGTTCTGGCATGGTTTGGGACCTCATCTCAGGCACAGTAACAGGCACAGTGATCCATGGACTGAAACCTCTGAATCCTTAAGTGCCAAATAAACCTTTTCTCCTCTAAAATTGACCTGTCATGTCTTTTGGTCAGAACAATGAAGTTGACTAAAACACCATCCATCAAGGGTCCAACACAGAGGTACTAGTTAGGTACCACAAATGAGGACATCAGCCAGTTATTCATTTCTAACTGAAGTTGGCATTTAGTCTGGGTAACTGCATGCCTTTTCAGACTGCAGAGCCTAAACCAGCACCAACATATTTGGGATCAAAAACATTTGATGAACCACCATGTTGTTCTAAGCTGCTGCAACTGGAAACAATGAACCCAAATATACAGCAAAAGCTGTAGCACAATTCAATATGACCATGGAAAGTTCCTAGATTTTACATTGTTCCTTCAGCATCCAGACAGAGTTGAATGAATAGTATGATGTCAAAACCTCCATGTCCAAGACAGAAGTGTCAGGTTGGTGATGACTCCCTGTGAGGATGGAGCACTACCCCTCAAGGTGCAGGGAACATATGAACCAAGAACCATGACATGGAGCTGTGTCTCCCAGAGATAGAAAACACAAAGACAGAAAACAAAAGCATCAAGTGTTCACATGTCTCACTATCTTATGTACCAAGGGATCCCTAACAGGAAATCTGGACCTCTTTACTATTTCAATTCAGGCTCTATGGAAGTAGGTGTCCTGGCTCCAGAAGTGAGGAGACTCCAGGGGACACAGTTTGAGTTCCATTTCAATGAAAGCTGTGACTGTCACCTTAGCACTTTAGGCTTGGACTGTGCCAGTGGACTCTCAGGCTAGGAAGGAAGCTATTCCCAGTCATAACTGACCTCATTATCAGGAGAAGGCAGCACCAGTGCTACATGATGGGGTGACGAGGAACCTATTTAGCACATATGAGACCTCAGGGTTACCCCAGGACTGTTCTTCCAGTTTGAACTGCAAATGGACAAACAGAACAGCAACAGGCCAAGAAGGCTCAGACCCTGAGGGTGAGACCTAGGTTACTCTTTCAGTCAAGGCCACTAGATCAGCAGAAATCCTGCCTACTCACACTGGTAAGGTAACTTTCCCTAGCAATGTTGTCTAATAGTTGGGATGACGTTGTCAAACAAATGGTGGATGGAATGCTCCAGGTGATTCCCTACCCATAGACCTTTCACTTTAATGTTGTGGCCTTGTCAAGCTAGTGTTGTGCACAGCACATTTGGCTCACACTGCTCACTGGCTGACTTTTCCAGTATAGATGCCATTTCCTCTGGAACTTTCTGCCCTATCTGTACCTAAGCTCCTTCCCTGGGTTCACCCACAACTAGTGCCCAATGAGTAGAAGTGCTAAGGTCCAGCCACCTCACCTTTTGGAGACTGAGAGGTATGATCCTTCTCAGGGTCTAATCAGAGTGAGTAGTAATCACAGAGTGTGTTACATGGGGTAGTCTGACGTGTCTCCCACAGTTAATTTCAGATTTTTCCTGAGAACTATTCTTAATTCATCTTTCATGAAAACAAAAATCCATTTCAGATTCAGATTTTCCTGAGCCCTGATGAACACACAGATCACAGGGTGACACATTCTAATACCCCGTCTCATCCAACAGAATCTGTGTTGATACCCCCTTAAAGAGTTAGGAAGTTTTAGTTTTGCTTATACCTCGCATGCAGTTACCTGGAAAAAGAAAGCATTTAAGACAACTCCTCTTCAAGATACTGTGAAAAAAAATTGTTTAGAAAGAGCCAGTGGTTCAAAAGATTTAGGAGTTTGGTGGACAGTCAAAACAAGACTTGCCCCTGACAATAATGTGACCATCCATATTTCACCAGTAGTTATTCAGGAGCACCCTCTCAGAGAGTAAGAACAGAAGATACCTAGTTTGGGTGCCTGTGTAGACAGATGCAAATAGAAAGTTTGAGAATCAAGAGTTTGTTTGAGAAAATGATCCCTGGAAACACTGTATGGAAAATGAAAAATATTACAAGGCAGGGAGGATGTTAGGGAGTGATATCATGAAGAGAACATTCCTGGAGTTATTTGAGCTCCAAGCCCAATGAAGAGTTCTGGTCGAATGGAAGATTCACCGAGGGACATCCGTGCATGAATCCCCATTTACTGGTTGAACTCCGTTCCTGGGGCCTTGGACTCTCCTGCCCAGGGCTTGCTGTTTATCCAGAGAAAGTCCCCAGGCAGGGAGGTCCAGGTGCTTGCTCAACAAAGGATCTTCCTGCATGAGAATGTGAAATGCTCATTGAGCAGAGATGGAGCGTGTCAAACTAGATGCTATGATCTATGAATGTTCAGAGATGAACTCCCAAAAACAATGACAGAGAAGGACAGAAATTCACCAAGAAAAAATAAAGAGACACAATAGTGATATGTTTGCATGCCAGTCTAATTTATATTTATTTAAGATGTAGAGGGTATTCACTTAAGGAAATATAGCACAGAGCAATTGGTTCCATGGTGGCAACAGGAGAGCTGAAAGATTCAGAGAAAGCACAGCTTCCTTTGTTTTGGGTAATAGATGTAAATGTGGTGGGAGTGGGGCTCTCCATTTGGAGGCCAAACTCTATCAAAACATCTATTGCAATGTAGTTTTATAATTGGCCTGTGCCAATTGGTCCTCCAAATGGACTCCATCAATTATGCTGGTTGATGAGCAGTAGGGGAGGGCAGGTGGGTGCTGAGCAGCAAGGAACAGAACAGGAGGACAGGAATGATGTCGTGGGGCAGCTAGCAGCAGGTGGGCTGGGAACACAGGGACTAGCAGCAGCAGCTTGGGCGGCAGCAGCTGGACACACAGCAGCAGGGGCGGCAGCAGGTGGTCCTACAGCAGGTGGTCTGGCAGCAGGTGGGGC
>JAJEJO010061294.1:0-35683 GCA_020662805.1 Glaucomys volans | reverse complement strand
AGACCTCTGAATCTGTGAGGACTAAATAAGCTTTCCTCTTCTAATTTACCCTTTTGTAATTTAATCCTATCGATTCAAGAGCTAACAGAGAACATCTCCTCTCGGTCAGACCTTTTGTTTTAGTTGATAAAAATACCCATCCCACTGGACTTGAAACAATGATGGCTCTGACATTGGGGGAAGCAATTACTATATTAAGATATGCTTTATTTTCTATTAGACCTCACTCTCAATGAACTTGACTGCTATGATGCATTGGACTTTCTTGATCATGAGGTAAAAAGTAAGAAACAAGCAAGTCTCTTTCTATTAAAACTCACTTTTGTTTTATCCACAAGTGTCTGAAAACTCCCTTCAATGGCTTTGTGTTCTCACTGTTTAAAAAACAAATTAACAGTTATCAGTCTTCAAGCACACCTACCTTTCTTGAGTTCCTAGGGACAGTCTTCTCAGGGTGTTCTTTTCATAAACACTTCTATTCTTGAGGCCCAGCACCGAGTATAAAGCAGCCTGAAAACTGCTTAATGGGGCTGAATGGAATATGCTGTGATACACTTAAAAGTCGGGTCCCAGTAGAGACTCAAAGTACTTTTAAAGTCTCCGTCTTTCTCTCATTTTCTTTTCAAAATGTGTTCAAAGTTTCAAAAACTTTGAAGCACTCCAATTCGAAGATTACGTGTATTTCAGTGTCTTTCCCTGAGAAATCACAACTCAGGCCTATAATCAATTGGAATTATTTTAAAGCAAAGGACTCGAAGAAAAAGACATTGATTTCTATCTGAGTACAGCTTGGCCTCAAAATAAATTAGAATGCATTTAAATATCGTCTGAAAAGTGACTCAACTTTAATACACTGTACTCGTTTGGTATATTCTGCAAGCAGTTTGGAAAGTAGGCAGAAATCCCATATATTCAAGTTTTCATGACCTTGTATCAAAGCCCAAAGATACAAGTGCCTTGCAAGGTCTGTTATGTTCATATTCCCTTTTCTTTTTTGTCTTTTTTTTAAATTTAATTTTGATTCATTGAACACAAATGGAGTACAGCTACTGTTTCTCTGGTTGCACACAAAGTAGAGTCACACCATCTGTGCATTCATACATGTACACAGGGCTATGATATCTGTCATTCCGTTAGTATTCTTACCCCCCCACACACACACCAACCCCAACACTCCCTTCCCTCTATGCTATCTATCCTTTCTCCATTCTTGCCACCCTTCTACCCTGCATTATGCATCATCATTCACTTATCAGAGAGACCATTCGGCCTTTGGATTTTGGGGATTGGCTAATCTCACTTAGCATAACAGTCTCTAACATCATCCATTTACCTGCAAATGCCATAATTTTATTCTTGTTTATGGCTGAGTAATATTCCATTGTGTTTATATACCACAGTTTCTTTATGCATTCATCTACTGAAGGGCATCTAGGTTGGTTCCACAATCTAGCTATTGTGAATTGTGCAGCTATGAACATTGATGTGGCTGCATCACTGTAGCAATCTGATTTTAAGTTCTTTGGGTATAGGACAAGGAGTAGGATAGCTGGGTCAAATGGTGGATCCATTCCAAGTTTTCTAAGGAATCACCACACTGCTCTCTAGAGTGGCTGCACCAACTTGCACTCCCACCAGCAATGTATGAGTGTACCCTTTCCCCACATCCTCACCAACAGCTGTTGCTGCCTGTATTCTTTTTTTCTTTTTATTTAATTTTTTGATTCATTGAACAAAAATGGAGTACAGCAATTGTTTTTCTGGTTGTACACAAAGTAGAGTCACCCCATCTGTGCATTCATATATGTACACAGGACAATGATGTCTGTCACACATACTGTTATTATTCTTACCCTCAAACCTCAATCCCACCCCTCCCTTCCCTCTATGCTCTCTATCCTTTCTCCATTCTTGCCATCCGTCCACCCCACATTATGCATCATCATTCACTTATCAGAGAGAGCATTTGGCCTTTGGATTTTTAGGATTGGCTACTCTCACTTAGCATAATAGTCTCCAACATCATCCATTTACCTACAAATGCCATAATTTTATTCTTCTTTATGGCTGAGTAATATTCCATTGTGTATATATACTACCGTTTCTTTATCCATTCATCTATTGAAGGGCATCTAGATTGGTTCCACAATCTAACTATTGTGAATTGAGTAGCTATGAACATTGATGTGGCTGCATCACTGTAGTAATCTGATTTTAAGTCCTTTGGGTATAGACCAAGGAGTGGGAGAGCTGGGTCAAATGGTGGATCCATTTCAAGTTTTCTAAGGAATATCCACATTGCTTTCCAGAGTGACTGCACCAACTTGCACTCCCACCAGCAATGTATGAGTGTACCCTTTTCCCCACATCCTCGCCAACACCTGTTGTTGCCTGTATTCTTCATAAAAGACATTCTAATTGGGGTAAGATGAAATCTTAAGGTGGTTTTGAAATGCATTTCTCTTATAACGAGGGATGTTGAACATTTTTTTAATAAATGTTTTGATTGCTTGTAGATCTTCCTCTGTAAAGTGTCTGGGTTATTAGTATTCTTGGTGTAAAGATTTTTGAGCACTGTGTAGATTCTGGAGCTTAGTGCTCTATCTGAAGTGTGTGTGGCAAAGATTTTCTCCCACTCTGAAGGCTCTCTCTTCACATTGCTGATTGTTTCCTTTTCTGAGAAAAAGCTTTTTAGTTTGACTCTATCCCAATCATGATTCGTGCTTTTATTTCTTGTGCTTTGGGAGTCATGTTAAGGAAATCTGGTCCTAGGCCAATGTGATGAAGATTTGGACCTATTTTCTCTTCTATTAGGTGCAGAGTCTCTGGTCTAACTCCTAGGTCCTTGATTCATTTTGAGTAGAGTTTTCTACAGGGTGAGAGATATGGGTTTAGTTTCATTTTGCTGCATATGGATTTCCAATTTTCCCAGCACCATTTGTTGAAGAGGCTGTCTTTTCTCCACTGTTTTTTTTTTTTTGGCTCCTTTGTCTAGTATGAGATACCTGTATTTATGTGGGTTTGTCTCTTTGTCCTCTATTCTGTACCATTGATCTACCTGTGTGTTTTGGTGCTGATTGCATGCTGGTTTTGTTACTATTGCTCTGTAGTGTATTTGAAGGTCTGGTATTGTGATACCCCCTGCTTCGCTCTTCTTGCTAAGGATTGCTTTAGCAATTCTGGGTCTCTTATTCCTCCAAATGAATTTCATGATTGCTTGCTCTATTTCTATGAGGTCCATCATTGGGATTTTAATTGGAATTGCATAGAATGTGTATAGCACTTTTGGAAGTATGGCCATTTTGACAATATTCATTCTGCTTATCCAAGAACATGGGAGATCTTTCCATCTTCTCAGATTCTCTTTAACTTCTTTCTTTAGTGTTCTGTAATTCTCATTGTAGAGGTCTTTCACTTCTTTTATTAGATTGATTCTCAAGTATTTTTTTTGAGGTTATTTGGAATGGGGTAATTTTCCTAATTTCTCTCTCAGAGGATGCATCACTTACAAATAAAAATGCATTAGATTTATGAGCATTAATTTTATATCCTGCTACTTTACTGAATTCATTTATGAGTTCCAGAAGTTTTCTGGTGGAATACTTAGGGTCTTCTAATTAGAGAATCATGTCATCAGCAAATAGGGATAGTTTGAGCTCTTCTTTTCCTATTTGTATTCCTCTAATTTCTTTGGTCTGTCTAATTGCTCTGGCTAGAGTTTCAAGAACAATGTTGAATAGTAGTGGCGAAAGAGGGCATCCCTGCCTTTTTCCAGTTCTCAGGGGGAATGCTTTCAATTTTTCTCCATTTAGAATGATGTTAGCTGTGGGCTTAGCATAGATAGCCTTTACAATGTTAAGGAATGTCCCCACTATCCCTATTTTTTCTAGTGTTTTGACCATGAAGAGGTGCTGTATTTTATCAAATGCTTTCTCTGCATCTATTGAAATAATCATGTGGTTCTTGACTTTAAGTCTGTTGATGTGGAGAATTGTATTTATTGATTTCCAGATGTTGAACCAACCTTGCATCCCTGGGATGAAACCCACTTGATGCTGGTACACTACCTTTTTAATATGCCTTTGTGTGTGATTCGCTAAAATTTTGTTAAGAATTTTTGCATCTATGTTCATTAGAGAGATGGGTCTGAATTTTTCTCTCCTCGTGTCCTTCTCTGGTTTTGGTATCAGGGTGATATTAGCTTCATAGAATGAGTTTGGAAGGGTTCCCTCCTCCTCTATTTCATGAAATACTTTGAGGAGTATTGGAATGAGCTCTTCTTTGAAGGTCTTGTAGAACTCGGCTCTGTATCCATCTGTTCCTCGACTTTTCTTTGTTGGTAGGCTTTTGATGACTTCTTCTATTCCATTGCTTGAAATTGATCTATTTAAGTTGTGTATGTCCTCCAGATTCAGTTTGTGTGGCTCATATGCCTCTGGGAACCTGTTCCTGTCCTCGAGGTTTTTGATTTTGTTGGAGTATAAATTTTCAAAGTAGCTTCTTATTGTGTTTTGTATTTCAATTGTGTGTGTTGTAATATTTCCATTTCCATCACGAATTTTAGTAATTTTGATTTTCTCTCTCCTTCTCTTCATTAGCATGGCTAAGTGTTTATCAATCTTGTTTATTTTTCTGAAGAACCAACTTTTTGTTTTGTCAATTTTTTGAGTTCTTTCTTTTGTTTCAATTTCATTAATTTCAGCTCTGAATTTGATTCTTTCCTGTCTTCTACTACTTTTGGTGATGATCTTTTCCTCTTTTCCTAGGGCTTAGAGCTGTAATGTGAGGTCAATGATTTGTTGACTTTACATTGTTTTATTGAATGCACTCCATGCAATGATTTTTCCTCTTAGCATTACTTTCATAGTATCCCAGAGATTTTGATATGGTGTATCTTAGTTCTCGTTGACCTCTAAGAATTTTTTTATTTTCCCCTAATGTCTTCTGTTATCCATGCATCATTCAATAGCATAACATTTAATCTCCAGGTCTTGGAGTACTTTCTGTTTCTAACTTTATCATTGATATCTAATTTCATTCCATTATGATCTGATAGAATACAAGGTAGTATATCTATGTTTTTGTATTTGCTAAGAGTAGCTTTATGGCATAACATATGGTTTATTTTAGAGAAGGAACTATGAGCTGCTGAGAAGAAAGTGTATTCACATTTTGATGGATGGAATATTCTATATATGCCTCTTAAGTCTAAATTGGCAATTGTGTCATTGAGTCCTATGGTTTCTTTGTTCAATTTTTGCTTGGAAGTTCTGTCCAATGTTGAGAGAGGAGTGTTAAAGTCCCCCAGTATTATTGTGTTTTGGTCTATTTGGTTCCTGAAATTGAGAAGGATCTCATTGACATACATGGATGTGCCATTGTTTGGTGCATAAATATTTATGATTGTTTTGTCTTGGTGATTTATGCTTTCTTTAAGCAGTATGAAATGTCCTTTTTTATCTCGTCTGACTAACTTTGGCTTGATGTCTGCTTTATCTGAAATGAGGATGGAAACCCCTGCTTTTTTACTCAGTCCATGTGCATGGTTTGTTTTATCCCAACCTTTCATCCTTAGTCTGTGGGCATGTTTTCCATGAGATGAGTCTCTTGAAGGCAGCATATTGTTGGGTCTGTCTTTTTAATCCAATCTGCCAGTCTTTGTCTTTTGATTGATTAGTTTAGGCCATTTACATTCAGGGTTATTATTGAGATATGACTTGTATTTCCTCTCATTTTAGCTTTTTGGGGGGCTTTTAACTTAACTTTGTTTCTCCTTTGATTGGCTATATCTTTCGGGAAATTCCTCCCCATATTGACTAACATTATTATTTTTCTTTTCTTCTTCTTGGGATATTTTGGTGAGGATATTCTGTAGGGCAGGCTTTCTATTAGTGAATTCTTTAAGCTTTTGTTTATCATGGAAGGATTTTATCTTGTTTCAAATCTGAAGGTAAGTTTTGCTGGGTATAAGATTCTTGGTTGGCATCCATTTTCTTTCAGAGCTTGAAATATGTTGTTCCAGACCCTTCTTGCTTTTAGGGTCTAGGATGAGAAATCTGCTGATATCTGTATTTTTCCCCCTGTAGGTAATCTAATGTTTTTCTCTCACAGCCTTTAAAATTCTATCTTTATTTTATATGTTAGTTATTTTCATTATAATGTGCCTTGTTGTGGATCTGTTGTAATTCTGTGCGTTTGGTTTCCTGTAAGCCTCTCGTAATTGATTTTCCATTTCATTCATCGTATTTGGGACATTTTCTGATATTATTTAATTGAACAGATTATTCATTCCCATGGTTTGTATCTCTGTGCATTCCTCAATCCCAATAACTCTTAAATTTGGTCTTTTCATGATGTCCCATATTTCTTGGACGTTCCATTCATGATTCCTTACCATCTTCTCTGTTTGTTTGACTTTGTTTTCAAGATTAAATATTTTGTCTTCATTGTCTGAGGTTTTGTATTCCAAGTGATCTATTCTGTTAATTATGCTTTCTATTGAATTTTTAACTGGGTTTTTTGTTTCCTTCATTTCCTTGTTTCCTTCAAGGATTTCACTTTGTTTTTTTTTCTCAGAACTTCTATCTCTTTATTGAAATGATTTTTTGCTTCCTGCAATTGCTCTATTAGCTGATTATTCATAGCCTGAATTTGCTCTCTTGTCACATCATTCTCTTCTCGGACCATTTTAATTGTGAACATTCTGAACTCCCTTTCTGTCATTCCTTCTACCTTGCTGTCTTTGGGTTCTCTTGATATATCATCTAGGTTTTATTGGGGCACTTTCTTCCCCTGTTTTCTCATGTTGCTTGTGTATCGTCCCCTCTAGTAGTGCAAATCAGAGGGATTACAGTTTCTCTGTAAAGACTTATAGTGTCCCTGCAGATTTCCAATACCTCACCTTGAAGAGATTATTATTAGCAGTACCCCATATAAATAATATGTCATATTCCTTTGATCCCAGTAAGAATGAACTAGATCCAGTAGAGGACTTCCTTTCCTGTTTTCCAACAATCCTCCTGCAGCACCTGTGGTTAAAGTTACAGATCCTGCCGTATACCCTGAGGCTTTTAATAAAACCTCTGCACAGAGTTCTACAGGTTCTGTTGCTCCCTCTTCTGAAAGGACTTTGCCCTACCACCACTGGCTTATACGCCTTTCTATTCTACATTATTAGAGGAGCCCAGTCCAGCTGGTATAACAATAAGTGTCATTTCTTACCAGGCAACTGCTTCAAAGCATTCCAACACTTGTCACTTTCAAGAGGTGGCAGATGGGGAGAGGCTTATATCAAGGGTGCATGTTCCTTTCTCTAGAACAGTTTAACACACTGTAAACAAAAATTGGATAGATTCTCAGAGGATCCTAATAGATTCCTTGATGAGTTTGACTCAACATGGGTTGACTTTCAAGGAGTCTTTTGCACTTGCTGCACCCCTGAAGAAAAGAACCCTATATGGGTGGAAGCAAATGCCTATGATGTTGAGGTCCATGCTCAAGACAATGAACAACCTATAGGGGAATATAGTATCCCATTGAAATCCAACTTATACTCAACAAAACCAAAGTCATGATCTTGGTAAAAAAACAAACAAACAAAACAAAACAAAACAAAACAAACCAATGATTACAAGCATGGTGGTACACGCCTATAATCCCAGTAGCTAGGGAGGCTGAGGCAGGAGTATCACATGTTCAAAGCTAGCCTCAGGAACTTAATGAGGCCCTAAACCACTTAGTGAGACCCTAATAAAATAAAGACCAAAAGGACTGGGAATGTGACCCAGGGGATATGCACCCTGGGTTCAATTCCTGGTACAAAGGAAAAAAGCAAAACAAAACAACAACAATACAATCACATGTTCAAATAGGGAATGAGAAGATGTATGAATAAGTCAGCTACATAAGAAGAGATCAGACAAATACCACAAGATACAGATGAAATCCTTGCTGTATTTCAGGGATGCCTAACTAAAACCCTATGGTAATATTGATATTGATCTAGACTCATGGGAGAGACATGTCTTATTAGAAACTATTATAAACAGTTCATATGATTCAGATATTAAAAGAAAACCCCAGAAATAGGTTATGGGACCTCAGATTCTCACTGACCAACTTCTAAATTTGGTCTTAGGAGGTTCCAACAACAGGCACTAGATAGAAGCAAATACTAGGGACAGGAAGGGTCAAATCAGGCATGGGTACAAGCTCACTGACTTACCATAGCAAGAGGAAATAAGCCCCTGTTCCATCAGGGGAACACAAGACTCCTCATGAGAAACAGGAAGAGATATGAGACCTGAAAATCCCTACCTTTGCACAAAGCATTAGAGTATGGATTGCCCTACATGGGATCCACCCACACGTCAGGAATGCTCCCTCTATAAATGGGAAAATAATTGTCCCTCACCTAGGAAGTGATCATCTCCCACTACAGCTTCCATGGAGGATTGAGGATGCCTAAATTCTTACAATGCCCCCTTTAATCAAATGGACATCACTATAAGAGTCCCTTGAGTAACTCTCAATGTGATAGGTAAAGATGTTAGCTTCTTTTTGGATATGGGTACTCTTCGCTCTCCTGCTCCCCTTTCTAATTAATCTTGTGTTGTAACTTGTGTTAACTTCATCTCCAAAGCCAATCAATTTACAACGTCTTTAACTTGGAGATTTGGAGAACAAACATTTACTCAAGACTTCTTCTCCCAGAGTTCCCGACTCTTTTTTATGAATGAAGTTTTCTAGCTTCTCTGGGTACAATTCTGCACTGAGCACCAAGTCAATGTTCACTTTTCATAGGTGCATGCATATCAGGGTCAAAAGTTATGAAAACATATCTGAGACCCGTTTCTAAGTGGACTCTCAATTATGGGATACTTGTACTTTAGGAAAAAGCAATGAATTCTCTGCCTTTTTTTTCTTTCCTTAGATAAAGCAAAGTTTATCCCCATAAATGGAAAGGTCCTATCAAAACAGGCTCATCAAGGCCTTTAACCTCTTCTCTCTCAATTCCTAAAATATGATCTTTCCATTTACTTTCAATCCCCATGTAATATCAATTGCTTCCAGTACTAAAACCAAGTGGGGAATACCATTTAGTACAAAGTTCATAGGCAATTAATAAAAATGGCCATAATCCCACTACATCCTATAGTTCCTCATTTATATACTACTTTGACTCAGATACCAAGTGGTTCTATGTTGTTTACTGTTCTTGATCTTAAAGATGATGTCCTGTGTGTCCCATTATATCCTAACTCAAAAATACCTGTTTGTTTTGCCTGGACTGATATTGATACCATTGTTGATGTCTGGTCTACTTGAACAGTGCCGCTTCCAGGATTGGAGGACAGCCTGCACTTGTATGGAGATACTTTAGCAAAGGAATTGTGACTATTAACTCTTAAAAATGGATCTCTGGTCCAAAATGTATGTGATCTCCATATGTGCAATCCCAGTCAACTGGATTCTGATAACAACACTCTCAAAATTCTTGAATTACATGAGAACTGGAGGATATTGAGTACCTCTGGAAAAATCTCTGATCTCCCAACAAGGGTAGAATATTGTGGCACATCATTATTATAAAAGAGCAAACTCTCAACTCTGAGGGAAAATAAACCCTCTTTAAAGATAGGACCACCACAATCAGATGCAGTGGTGAATGCCTATAATCCAGGAGCCACAGGAGATTGTGACCGGAGGAGCACAAGCACAAAGACAGCCTCAGAAACTAAGCAATTTAGTGAGACTTTGTCTAAAGCTTTAAAATAAGTTGACTGGAGATGTGGCTTACTGATTAAGTGCCCCAGGGTTCATACCCTGGTACAAACAAACAAACAAGAATATGATCACCACAGACTGAAAGGCAACTGAGAGCCTTCCTGGGAATGGCCAGATTTTGTTGAAAATGGAATAAACTTTTGAACTTTTGGCTAAGCCACTCATTGAAGTCACACCAGCACAAAAGCACCTAATGTTGCACTAGTAGATTGGGTGGGGAAATGGCAAAAGGTCTTTTTAAACCTCAATGACTTGTTGCTTTGTGGCCCTGCCCTGGGGATTCCTGATTTGGGTAAGTCAATTTGTCTATATGAATCAGAGACCAGGCAGCACTGGAAATCCTCATTCAAACCGGGAGACATCCCACAACCCATGGCTTGATTTGTAAACAGCGGGTTTCAGTGTGCTGCACATGGCTTGCAGGCCTCGGAGCTGCAGCCACTAACACACTCCTGGTAGAAGCAACTACCAACTTCAGAACACTCACTAGAAGTCCAATCCTACCAGGTTCAAAATGTTCTCACATTT
This sequence comes from Glaucomys volans, assembly GCA_020662805.1. Lineage (NCBI taxonomy): Eukaryota > Metazoa > Chordata > Mammalia > Rodentia > Sciuridae > Glaucomys > Glaucomys volans. The sequence goes on along the minus strand of JAJEJO010061294.1, from coordinate 25,369 downwards.
AAGCACATCTATAGCTTACTGGAGGATGGCTATCTAAATATCAAGCCTTCTTCTTAGAATCTCCAGAGATCTCACTCAAGGTTTACCAATCTCTACGTCTGACAACTTTGATTCCCACTTCAAAAGGAGGTGCTTTGCTTATCTCTCATGTGGAGACTATAGAGCAGGCTGACTTGAGCCTTAAGGATTACCCCTTAACAAATTCTGATAAGCAATGATTCACAGGTAGGAGCAGCTGCATGATAGAGGGAACTCCAAAAGCAAGTTATGCAGTAGTGAGCCACCATGGGACAAAAAAAGCAAAGTCAATTCCTCCAAGCACCTCAGATCAGAGGTTTGAAAAGAGTGCTCAAAAGAGAACAATTCACGAGTCCTTCCTGAACACTACATTGTCTTTTGGAAAATAGTGTGGTTACCCGTCCAGGTAGCAGCAGTTCACAGCAAAGGACACAAAAGGGCAATCAATACCCCTACAGGACAGGGAAATGCACAAGCAGAATGACATGGTAAATGAGCAAGACTTCAAAATATTTCAGAAAGGGCTCTAATTCCTCTAACCCTCAAATGTAAATCCAAGTTCATGTTATCAAGAAATTGAGAAGGAATGGGCAAATCAACAGGGATCTAAATGAACAGAAAGTGGATGCAGGATGAGAGAGATCATAAAGCCCCATTACCCAAGGCAGATTAATGCAAAATTATTACAGAAATTCATTCATGCCATTTGGTATAAAAAGGCACTAGCCAATGTGGTTATCTGTGCCTATGTAGGAAAAGGATCCAAAACGACCATTCCAGAAGTCACAGCAACTTGACCCCTCAGTCTTCACAGTAGTCTAGGAGGGACACCATGCCATTACCATAAATCAACCCAGCATAAAGACAAGGCACATTGCCTGAGTAAAATTGATAACTGGATGTAATGGTTTAGATTTTAGTTGTCCCTAAAAAACTCATGTGTGAAACAATGCAAGACAGTTTAAAGGAGAAATGGTAGGGTTATGAGAGTCTTAACCTAATCAGTGAATTAATTACCCAATGGGATTAACTGACTGGAAAATGAAGGCCAGTAGGATGTTGCTGGAGGAGGTGGGTCCCTGATGTGGTGCCTTTGGAGTACACATTTTGTATCTGGTAAGTGAAGTCTTTTTCTCTGCTTCCTTATTATCATGTGAACCATTTCTCTCCAACACACTCTTCTGCCATGATATTCAGGCTTACCTTGAGCCTTGGGGAATGGATCCCGAATTCTATAGACTGAAACCTCTGAACCTGTGACCTCCTAAATAAATTTGTCCTTCTCTGTAGTTGTTCTTGTCTGGTCTTTTAGTCACAGAAGGGAAAAAACTGACTAAATCACTGCATTTACAAATTTGTCCCCATATTAAGGATACAAATACCTTCTAGTCTTTCCTGGTACTTTTCTGGGTGGATAGAAGTATCCCCTATCAGCACTGAAGAGAACCAGGAAAACCATTAAAGCCTTATTAATGGAAATGATTCCTACATTTGGAATTGCTAGGTCACGTCAGAATGACAACAGACCTTCCTTGTTTCTCAGATAACACAGGACATCTCATGAGCTTTGGTTGTTAAATTACTACCATGTTTATGAAGCCCAGCTTAAAAATTCCATGACATCCTCTGCTGAACACAGGGCCATCCATCAAGACTCCAATACAGAGACCCTGCAATGGTACTACCTTTGAGGAGATCAGCCAGTGATTTTTTTATGATGGAGGTTGATACTTTGGGTAAAAGTTTGCCTTCTCCACTTGAAATGCCTCAGTCAGCCCATGACATGGGGACACAACAGCATTGGATTTAGCACCATGGAATCCTAAATGACTGCAAATGTGATCAATGGACAGTTTGTAGAGAAAAGCATGTGGGACTTTCTCTGATAATTTTGCTTAAGTGGATGATGTCAAAGATAAAGAGTGGGATCATGGACAGTATAATGCTCCACGTGAATTGACTCATTTTACCTATATGATCTCTCCTCCTCAAGTTGGTATGAGGACACTATGCAGTTGGCTGCAAATGTTCGCTTGCTCTGTTTTCCAAAAATCATCCTCACATACAGATGCCACTTAATCTGGAGAGTTTTGCCCTATCCACACTTTGCCTACTTCCTGGGTGGCCCACAGGTAGTGACAAATGAGTAGAGTTTTGTGGTTCAGACACATCACCTCTAAAGGGAGGCAGGACTCTGCTCCCTTTTCCACTGTAGATATTTCTGAGAGTTGAATGAGGGAAGAATTCACTAAGTCCATATATTGTGTCTTAGCCACTATTACTTTCAGATTTCTCCTGAGAGCATTTCATTACTGATTGTTCCATGGAAAATCCATGTTTCCTGTTCTAGTTTGAGTGAATTAGATTTAAAACACACCACAGGTAAGCATGTGCTTATTAAGATTTTCAAAACCAGAGAATATCTGGTAGCCATCTATAGATGAGAGGTGCTAACCTGGAATTACTGCTTTATCCTTCAGATAAAGTGATTGAGGCGGGGGAGCAAGAAATATGAATATTCTAAAAGAAATTTTTTAATTTATTTTTTATTTTTTACAGACTGCATTTGTTGTCCACAAGTGGGGTACAACTTTTCATTTCTATGGTTGTGCATAATGGACATTTATACCATTAATGTAATCACACATGTAAATAGGGTAATGATGTCATTTTGATTCCGCCATTCTTCATATCCCACCTGCTTCTCCCTCTCATTTCCCTCTATATAATCTAAAGTTCCTTCATTTTCCTCTCACCCCTATGCCCCCAAATCGATTATGCATCATCATCCACTTAGCAGGGAAAATATTCAGCCCTTGTTTTTAGGGGGATTGGCTGATTTCACTTAGCATGATACTCTCCAATTCCATTCATTTAAGAGCAAATGACAACATTATTCTTAATAGCTGACATATTCCATTGTATATATACACCACAGTTTCTTTATGCATTCATTTGTTGAATGGCCTCCATATTCATTGCAAAATGGAGCTATTGTGATTTGTTCTGCTATAGACATTGATGTGCTGTGTTACTGTAGTATGCTAATATTATGCCTTTGTGTGTAAACCGAGAAGTGGTAAAAAATTGTAAAAAAGCAACTTATTCAGAATTCTTACCAGAGGTGTGAACTGTTATTCCAATAGCTGAAAAACACAACATGACAAATATAGATATTATACAGAAATGTGTCAAGGAACTCAACTGAAGAGATGAACGCATGACTCTAACCTGGGTGCCACTGACAAGAGTTCCATAAACAGAAGATTGAGAAATAGTAGCTTCTTAAGGAGATGAAACAAGGAAGTACTATAGGAAATTGGAAACATGACCTGAACAATAAGTTACTAGAAAGTTCCATAATGAGCAGAACAACTATGACCAATGGAGGAGAATGACTCCTTCCTTAAAATGTGAACAATAATCTACAACAAGGATAAATGTGAGAAAAAGCATGTTTAGGGCAGCTGGGTAGGAATAGCAGGTGCATCAGGGGAGAATGAAACTCCTAGGAATTTGAGGATGACAGTAAGAGTTAGGGGAGTTACTCAGCACAGGATGTATGATGACAAGAAATCCTATAGCATGATCAGCATTTGTCAATCAGCATTTATGGCAGTGTCTGTGCAGGAATGTATGCAGTGCACAGGACAATTTCAATGAGTTTTTCACTAAATGAGGAAGGGCCTGGGATCTATTGCTTCAGTAGGAATTCTTAATCCTTCCTCCAACTCAGTCCATGAGTCCTTTCTGCATGCCTTGAGTTTCTGTGCAAGGAGATGTCCTAGCTTCAGGGGAGGAGACAACATAGGTGACTTATTGGGAAAGCCCTAATGGATGAGACTCATGTTGGCCACTTTATCTCTATGGGCCTCCCTGGCAGTAGATTTGAAGAAAGAGAAAAAAGTTCGGGCCCCTGATATCTCAGCTCATGTTGCCGAGACAATCCTAGTACTGTTGCAATCTGAGGCAAGAAGTCATCGATTCAGCAGTTAGGTGCAACCATGTGGAAACTCCTGGAATTTCTAACTCAAGTGTTCACTGCAAATCACCATGGACAAGCATGAACGACCACTCAGGACATAGTAAAAAATGTGTTGGAATCATCACAGGGACACTATGCCAGGCAAGTTGACTAGATGTTTGCAAGTGATATCCTCTAACACAGTCAATACGATTATCTCAAATAATGCCTTATCCCATGGAGGGCACTGAGAAGAGAAGGAGAGGAATGGGATGGTGCTTAGGACTCCTTATGGATGAGAATTTCACCAACATGGTTCTGGTCTACAGCCAGGTGACTTTCTAGTAGAGTTGATTCACCCTCTTCACTCCCCTCTTTACCAGGTGGTATTCTTGACCCTTGATGGCCCTTCCATCAAATCATACCTCTATCTGCAAATCCTCTATCTGTACCTTGTCCTCATGCCCTGCTTGACTCATAGATCTTGGCACTTGAGGAGGAAACCTGAATTCCAGGTCCTGCTGGATCAGAACTCTGCACCCACTCACCACCAAAAAATGACTCTCTGCTCCCATGAAGGTACACTTCAAAGATTTCAACATGCTGTCCACAGTTCTTTCCAGATTTTCTGAGCAGTTCTTTATAAGTCTTCTACACACAGTTTTGCTTCAGGTGTTAGGTTGAGTGAATCCCATTTAATGTGCTGATCACAGGGTGGTGACTGATCACACAACTCTTCATTGACTGCAGGGGTTAGAATTTTCAGAGGAGAGTTGAAGACACTGACTTGATCAATTTTTTATTATTATTATTATTTTTTAATTTACTTATTGATTCATTGAACACAAATGGAGTACAGCTATTGTTTCACTGGTTGTACACAAAGTAGAGTCACACCATCTGTGCGTTCATGATCAATTTTATTATCACCCAGATATAGACATGGAGGTAACTTCCAAAATGAATATTCCAAGAGCCTGTGCAGGGACGATTATGTGGCTGAGAATGTAAACCAGTTTGGTGGAGATGAAAACCTAGCAAGGATCCCACTACCTCACCCAGCATGCCTATTGCATGAAAAGGGTTTCAGTTTGCCCACTCTGAGATAAGATGTACAGGTGTGTGGATCTGGGTTCCCTTAACAGGAGACCAGATCTAATTTCATTTGGCACAATGGTCCCCAAATCCATCTGTTTCCTGGAAATATCCTGAAGACTTCCATCATAATGATACAGGAATGTGGCTCTCTGTATATAGACCACAGGATCTTGAAATATACATCTGTTGAAGGGCACCATCATTGACTCCATAGTTTAGATCCTGTGAATTGTGCTGCCTTACATATTGATGTGATTGCATCACTAGACAATGCTGATTTCCAATCCTCTGGATATATAATATGGAGATGGAGAATTGTGGTAAGTTTTCATTCCAAAACTTGATTTTTGAAGAATCTGGTACTCGTATTTGAAGGCATCTCTTGTTAAACGTGAAAAATATGCAATATTTAAAACATTCCATGTCAGAATAGGGAGATATTTCACTGGATTTGATGTGCCAGAAGGAACGAGAATGAAGATAAAATGGAGTGGAATGGACACTGATTACCAGCTGAAAGGGTTCTGTCCGGGTTTGAGGAGGAGGACCAAACAATTTTACTAGAGCTAAAAAGACTTAGTGCATTGATTTGGTAGGTGAAAGAATGAAGATATCTAGCCCCATGTCTGGCGGAGCTCAAACCTGGAAGCCTACTAGAATTACTTCAGCAGTGTCAGAAAATGCCAGTGAAGAACTTGCACAACCAGTATTTTGATACCTGAATGGGAAAGATGATTTTTCTTGGGATCCTCGGGTTCTTCAGAGAGGAAGCAAAGCTTTACAACTCCTCCTCAGGAGCTCACTGCATGCACTGCAACTTTTGATGGACAACCCAAGATGTTTATAGAAGGTTCATGAATATTATCTGAAGAGAGAAAAAATGCTATTTTAAGCACACTTGACATTGAGAAATATGGACTGATGAATTGATAAGGCTCTTCACTGTGTTTCATAGCTCTGGAACCAAGCCTTCAGAGTCCCATGGATTTGGATGAATCACTGGTTCATGAAGCTAAGTGGGTAATCACTGCAGAGGGCACATTGGACTGAGAAGGAGTATACTCCAAACAAGAGATATGCCACTCTATTCATTCCTAGCTGACATGTACCCTTGGAAAAGTGAAGGAGATATGATGAAAGACTACAGAGCATGGTCTCAAAATACTTAAGGTCTACATGCTCAACACCAGTATAGGAAATAGAGGAGTTCATGCAGTGGCAGTTGCTTTTTCAAGATGGTTTCTGCTTTTCATTGTCAAATGGCAAAAGCTCATGGAACTTAGAATTGTGAGCACCAAGAAACATGAATTAGGAGGATCCAGCGGACACTGGCAAGAAACATCCAAGAACTGAAATGTGTCTGTGAGCATTCTGGAGGCATCATGCTGGATCATCCTCCACAAAATGGCCTGCATCTAACTTATCAAGTTTCACAGGGTGAGAGCACAACAGCTTTTCAATAAATGTAACTTTTGTGTCACATCTACTGCTAGAAAGCACTACAACCCATCAAACACCAATGTGTCATTTTCAATAGAGCCAACTGCAAGACCCATGTGGAATTGAGAATCACATAACATTTTTGAATTTCAACACTGATCCTTTCCAAAGGCAAGGAACATGCATTTAAAAAGAAATTCACCAGTATGAGCAGTCTGGGCATGAAGTGGGATATGTAAACTGAAAGCAGTGAACAGAAAAGGAAGGAACAGTTACATTGGATTTCATTCTCCTTGTGATTTCTTGAAATGAGTTTATTCACTCCCTAGGGAAAGCTGTGATTTAGTGTCTGAGGAAACATACCAATACCATGAATTCTTCAAAAAAAGAGGCTGGCAAGCATAGTGATGACTGCCTGCCTTCCCTCTCAATCGGGAGACTGAGGATAGAGCACATTAAGTAGAGGTCAGATTTAGCAAATGAGCTGGACCCAATCTGGAAGCAAAAACTAACAAAAGGAATGGCCTGGTGTCCTCAATCACTGATTGAACATCACTGGGTGAAATCCCCAGTACAGGATGAAAAATTTAAAAAAACAACCAAGCTTTCCCACTTGTGGAAATCATTCACAGGTTGAAGGGAGAACCATATACAAATCTGTCAGAGTATAAATAATTTATGGACAAGTAACTGACTCCCAAGACTCAGATGGGGGCAGGGAATATTGGTATCATACTGAACTGGATCATCTATTTTGTTCCTTGAGCCCATGTGCCTCACTCCTCCAGGCAGCATCTCTCTCCTCTCTTTGAAACTCTTTCTCCATTGCCTTGACTGGTGCTTGAACCACATGCCAAACCTGTGTAAACGAGTCTGTGTAAGGCAAAAGGCTTTGATTGTGATGTTGAGATTATTTCACAGAATGTCTCAATCTACTTCCACCTTAGCTGGATAATTCTGTAGTAGTTGGGAATAGCAGAGTCTGACGTGGCCACGTGGGGTGCCACCTCTGTGCATTCATGGTTGCCATGATTTGAATCTGGAGAGTGTCCCCATATTCCATGTCTTAATCATGTGTCTTTGAGGCAGACAAATATGGAGGGTCTGAGGACTTTGAACTGGTGGGAACCATAGCTGTCCCAGAAGTACTCGAGAAGTGCAGGTTCTCCAAGGAGACCATGGGAGCACAGACATGTCTGGATTCTACTCTTTTGCAACAATGTCAGGAGCAATGGACCCAGGATGTGCTACCTATCCTTACCATCCACCCTGGCAGTAGAAACCCAAGTTTTGACCCACCTCATCTTGATTGGAACCAACAGTTTGGTAAAAATATTCCCTATTGAAAGTGACTCTTCAGGAGTTATTTGGTTCCATTCCAGTGAGGATGATCAGGTGCACCTTGCCATTGTTTTAGCTGACAGAGAGCATTGTCCCCAGCAGCATATGGCAACATTATATTGCTGTTTCAAGAACCAGGGCATTGCTCTGTGCATACCAACCTGTCATGCAGGCATGACATCTATTCCTCACACAGATGAATCCAGCTGCCTTATGGATCACAGGCATCAGAGATAAGGTTATCCTCCACTAGAGATCCTGCAATCATTGAATCCTTCATCTCGGAACCAGTAAGACAAAACTCCGCTACAAAACTCAGGTGATGGGGGAAGTAGGGCCCTCCCAGAGAAGGCAAGAAAGGTTCTCCCTTGAGAACCCAGTATGTGCCAACATGTAGTGGGAGCCCTTGGAAAGACAAAGAAGAGAGCAAGCAAAATGAATGTGGATTCCTATTTCACAGTAACTCTCTGGAAGACAGGAAAGTGGAAGGCAGAAACGGATTGAGGTAGTGATATGAGAATGGATATATGCCGCATAAATCTCCCCTATCTCCCAGCCAGAGTATAGGAAGAAGGGATGAAAGGAGTCAAGAAAGGGATAAGGCAGTCTCTATCAAGCCTAAGACCACATAAGTAAAAAGGGTGAGTGTGCTTCCTGGACGGACTCAGTGGATAATCTGTTTACCAAACAAGGTGGAAGGGAACTGGTCACGGCATCATTAAGCACAACATGTGACTAATTCACTAGTGCATTTTCTCTCAAGCAGGGGCAACAGATATTTATGATGTAGGCACAACCAGCAAAAAGACATGGGAATGTTATGATGTCAGAATAGTAAGATAACCGGTTAGTCCAAAACTGGATTGAATGTGGGAACCAGCAATGTGGGCGGCAAATGGGTAGGAATGGCAGGTGCATCAAAGGTAGGCGAATCTCCTTGGAATTTGAGGATAATGTACCAAAAGGGGAGATCTTCAGCATTGGATGTAGAATGCAAATAATGCTCTCGAGCCCTATCAGATGTCTCAATTGACCAGCATCTATGGCAGTGTCTCTGCAGTCATATATGCAGTGCATATGCCAAATTCAAAGAGTTTTCCACTCCATCAGCAGTGGCCTCAGACTGGATGTTCAGGTGGAATTTCTTGAGCATTCCTCACACTCCATTCCTCAGTCTCTTTTGCATAACTTGAGCTACTGTGCAAGGAGCTGGCCTGGCTCCAGAGGAAGAAACAGTGCAGGTGGTGTATTGGAAGAGTCCTAAATGCTGAAAGCCGTGGAAGACACCTCATCTCTTTGAACTCCTCCTGGCAGTGGACCAGCAGAAAGAGAAAGCAGTTTTGGCCCCGGGCACCTAACCCCATGTTGCTGAGACAGTCCCATTATTTTTGCAATCTGGGGCAAATAGGCATTTCTTCAGAGGTTAATGGACCCATGGGGACAATACCGGCATTTCTACCTCAAATGTGCACTGCAAGTGGCCACGGACAACCACTCCAGACCACGGAGCACTTAGTGACAAATTGGTTGGAACCCTCATGGGAAACTCTGGGCCCAAGTGCCAAGCAAGTCGACTTAACTCGTTCATTGGAAGTGCTATCCTGTAACACAGGCAAGATGGCTACCTCTAGAAGAAGGGCTCATCCCATGAAGGGAACTGAGAAGATAAAGAGGGTTATGGAAGGGAGGATAGGATTCCTTTTGAATGAAGAGTTCACCAACATGGCTCAGGTTCACAGCCAGGTAACTTTGCAGTACAGTCCTTTCACCTAGTTCATCCACCTCTTCACCACGTGGATTTCCTTGGTTCTTGACGGCACTTCCCTCAAAACGTCCTCTTCTATCTGCACCTCCTCCTCTTGCCCTGCTTGACTCACAACGCTTGGCACCTGAGGAGGAAACCTGAGGTCCAGATCCTGCTGGGTCAGAACTCTGCACACACTCACTACCAAAAAGTGACTCTTAGCTCCCTTGAGCGAGGACTTCAAAGATTCCGACTTGCTTTCCATGCTTCCTTCCAGATCTCTTCCCAGCATTTCATTAGGAATCTTCCAGATACAAAGTTGTGTTTAGGTGTATTCTTGAGTGAATTCCATTTAATGTGCAGATCATGGGGTGGTAGTTACTCAGAGAAACCTTCACACCCCATGGATTGTGGGTAGATTTTTCAGAGGAGAGTTGCAGACACGATGTTGATCAGTTCTATTATCCCCAAGATAGGGACACCTGGGAAAATTCCAAAATGACTATTCCATGAGACTGTGCAGGGATGAGGATGTTGCTGAGAATGTCAACCAGTTTGGGGGAGAGGAAAACCCAGTCAGGATCCCGTAACCTTGTCCCGCATGCCAATTGCCTGGAAAGGCTTTCAGGGTTCCCCCTCTGAGAAGAGGAGGGAAGCTATGTGAATCTGGGTTCTGATCCAGGAGACCAAGATCCCCACATTGGGCAGGAGGAGTTTGGATGGAGAGATGCTCCAAGGCAGTGACAGGGGACCGTAGGAAGTGATATCGTGAGCAGAACAGCCCTGGAGGCAGCAAAGGTCCAATGCCCCTGAAGAATTCTGGATGAGAGGAAGGACTCACCCAAGGGGAAATGAGCCAAAGCATGTGTGCACCAAGTCCCCTTCACTGTCTGAGCTCTGCTCCTGGGGCCTGGAGTCCCTAGCTGAGAGGTTGCTAGTATCCAGAGAAACTCCTCAGGCAGGGTGGTCCTGGGAATGGCTCTCCAAACCATCCACCTCCAGGAAGAGGAGGAATGCTCAGGCACTTGTGTGCAGGATCTCCAAATGATTGCCATGGTCTCCTGCTCTTCAGAGAAGAACTACCATCAACGGGAGTGAGGAGGGCAGATGGTCCCAAAAGCAAAACCAAGAGACAAAAGAACTTTGTGCTTGGATGCCATTCCAATTCACTTTTATTGAGGGTATAGCAATCAATTGACATCAGAACATAGAAGAGGGAGCACCAGGTTCCAGGGAGGGAAGAGAGCAGCAAGAGTGAGAGAAGAGGAAACTTCTTTCACTTGCCAGAGAGATGAGAGTGGGTGTGAAGGTCGATGGGTCTACATGGAGGGATGGAGAGAGAGGCTTTCTTTGAGCTGTGATGATTGTGCTCCAATGTGGACTCCAGCAGTCTATGGGAGTGTGTAGGATGAGGAGGAAGAAGGAGGGAAGGGCAGGTGAGGTTGCAGGGCATCCAGAAGCAGAGAAGGAGGATGGAAGGAATGCAGGTGTGGGGCAGCTAGCAGCAGGAGGTCTGTCAGCCAGGAGACCTGCAGCAGAGACTTGAGTGGAAGCATGATTGGTGCCAGTGACTGGGCATGCAGCAGGTGGTGTGGGAGCAAGTGGGGGGCCAGCAGCTAAAGATGCAGGAACAAGGCCTGGAGCATGTGGGATACAGCACCAAGGGCTGAATCAGCAAGAGCCACAGCAGCAGCAGCAGGGGCAGCAGCAGCAGCAGCAGGGAAAGCAGCAGCAGCAGCAGGGTCTGCAGCAGCAGGGTCTGCAGCAGCAGCTCCCGCTGGAACAGGACCCACAGCAGCAGGGGCAGCAGCAGGGGCAGCAGCAGCAGCTCCCGCAGGAGCCGCACCCACAGCAGCAGGGACTACAGTAGCAGCAGGGGCAGCAGCAGCAGCAGGGTCTACAGCAGCAGCAGGGTCTACAGCAGCAGCTCCCACAGGAGCCAGACCCACAACAGCAGGGGCAGCAGCAGCAACAACAGGGCTGGCAGCAGCAGCAACCACAGCCGCTGCCACCACCACTGCAGCCAGAACCACAACAGCAGTTGCTCATGGTGTCAGACGATGGAGGTTCTCAAGGCTACGTCGAGGAAGGAGGGTTTGGAGACTGTGTGCATCTCGCTGCCCCACATCTCCTTTTATACCCTGCTCAGGGACACCTGGCCTCCCTGGGCACCACTCTTTCCTCTTCCCCTTTGGATTAGTCAATATGCAATTATCAAATGAACCACATTGGTTTTCGGCTCCGTTCCTCATGGAATGGAAAAGAGGATTTCCTCTTCCTCAAGCATTGCAACTCACCTTGCATGGCTTCCTCTCTCACCTGCCATCACACTTTGCTGGTATCACTCTCTCTCTTTCAGGCACTGCGTGGCACTCTGCCGCTCTGTGGGGATGGACACCTCTGCCCTAGGGTCACTGTGTCTCTCCGTATCCCATAATTCTTTCTTGAGCTGCAGAAGGAGAACATTGACCTCCAAGGGAATGCCCCACTGTCTCTTCAAGGATCTGGGTGGCAGTGCGGATTTTAATGTTTCACCCAGTCCCTTGGCAAGAAAGTACGGGAGACACCATCCCCCTTGCCTGCTGTCAGGCATCACCTGTTGATTTGGGCTTTCAGGGGACACACAAGATTGTGGAATGTGGAAACCCAAGGGGTGCATGATGAAGGACTCTTTTCTCTCAGAAACCTATCTGTTCAAGGCTCTTTCCAGGTCCTGAGGGGAATATTGGTGTACACATCAGCTTCAGCACGACACCCATTTTCCTCCACTGTCTGCTCTCTGTCCACATTGTGGGGAAATATTTCCTACTCTTTGGGACTTCCTGTGTTTGTGGTTGGAACAACTCATGTTGATTCAATTCTCCTGTTTCCAAGACACACTTGCCCACCCTTTTGCCATGCCCCAGACTCCTGTTTCCTCCCCCTTCACGAGACTGCCTTCAGGAAATCTCTCCTTCGTGTCTCTGGAGGTTGCTCATCTGACTTCATGATTGTTTTTTGCTTTCCAAAGTCTCAAATCCAGACGCAACCAAAGAACATCAGAGGGAGAGAGAAATCACACTTGTCCATGGTTGCACTTTAGCAGATACTGAGTCACAGTGAGGACCAATTCAAAGCTTACAATACACACACCTGTTACTTGCAAGGCTCAGAGACCATCATTCCAGGAGAAGGCAGGCTTCCATTCCAGCAATTATTCCCCAGGGCTCCATTTGGATGGAGGGAAACCTGTGTGCTGCTCTATCAGATGATGCTCTGGTTCCGTATTGAATTTTCAGGAAGACCCCACAGAGAAGAAGTCCCTTGCAGTATTTCCTTCAGCTGAGCTAGTGAAGACAACATCGGCTATGATGGTACTCATTGATGGTTTTCTCTTTCTTGTAGAAAGTAGGTTGATTTCTGCTCAAAATTCGACTGAGTCATATGTTATCCGTTTCACAGCAAAAGTAACCCAATGTGCAGAGATTGCCTAAAGTTCCTTGCTCCCCACACATACACAGCTTTATCTATGTTCACTCTATCCACCAGCGTGGTCCATTGGTGAGGATAGATGAGCCTACTAGATCCACTATTGTCACCCAAATTTCACAAGTTTCCTTTATTTTTCACTTTTCCTTTCTATGTTGGTCTCATTCCCAGGGTACATGCATGCCAATCAAAAGCTTTACCACTCAGCCACATCTCCAGGCTCTTGGTATGATACCTTTTGTGGGTTTAAAGAAACACTTACAATGAACTGCTTTCTCAAGAACAGCAGAGTATGAAGAGTGTCACTGCCCTGAGAAATCCACGTTCCTTCTTTCAAACTCTCTGCAGCCACCCTGATTCTTGGCAACACCTGACATTCTTATGGTCACCATAGATTTGTGTTTTCTACCTCAGATGATTGGAATCACATGGTAGGTGCCATTTCAGAATGACTTTTCTCACTTAATGGAGTGTAATGAAGTTTCCACCACGTGTTTTCCTCTCCTTTCTAATTGGTGCTTTTCAGACACATGGCAGGAGAATATATTTGGACAGGAATGTACAAGTATGGAACATTGCTGTCCTCTACCTCGCATCCCATTCTAGTGGAAGAACATGGTTGTGGGACTCATGGAGTTGTATTCACATGTGGACAGAAGAAAGCGACATCAGATTTATACCTGTGTGTTTCCTACACCTATTTCGTCTTCCTTCCTCCTATTGAATTTGTGTTATAGAATGAAGTTGCAATGTGTGTCATTCGACCCGATAATTTTGTGAGTTAGTGTTCTCACTTGGCACAGGCTTTAACCTTGACTTTATTGGTATTGTCAAATCTCATTTGGCGTGATCGTCCCCAAAGCTCTCTATTTACTGTGAAAATCCTAAAGCCTTCCATCGTCATGGTCCAGGAATGTGACTCTCTGTTTATAGACCACATTTTCTTGAAACATACATCTCTTGAAGGGCACCCCCATTGACTCCATAGTTTAGATCCTGTGAAATGTTCTGCCTTAAATGTTGATGGTATTGCATCACTGAATGATGCTGAATTCCAATCCTCTCGATATGTATTATGGAGTTGGAGAACTGTGGTAAGTTTCATTCCAAAACTTGATATTTGAGGAAACTTGTTCTTGTATTTGAAGGCATCTCTTGGAAACATGAAGAATATGCAATAGTTAAACCATTCCATGTGAGAATAGGGAGATATTTCACTGGATTTGCTGTGCCAGAAGGAAAGAGGAGAAAGATAAAATGGAGTGGAATAGAAACTCATTAGCAGCAGAAAGGGTTCTGTCTAGATTGTGGAGGAGGACCAAACAATTTCACCAGAGCTAAAAAGACTTAGTGCACTGCATTGGTAGACGAAAGAATGAAGATTTTCAGCTCCATGTCCAGTGGAGCTCACTCATGGCAGTTGACTATAATCACTTCAGGAGTGTCCAAAAAATGCCATTGAAGGACTTGAAGAAAAATATGTTGATTGACCTGAACGGGTAAGATGATGTTTCTTGGGCTTCACAGGTTATCCTGAGAGGAAGCAACGCTTGACAGCTCTTCCTACTCATGGCCTCACTGCATGCATTCCATCTGCTTTGATGCACAACACAAAACGTTTATATAATGTTCATGAATGGTATCTGAATAAGAGAGAAAATAATGCTGAGTTAAGGAAACTATATGTTGAGAAATGTGGCCTGATGATCAGATAATCGCTCCTCCCCATTTTTCTAGCTCCTGTACAAAGCTTTCAGCCTCCAATATATTTGGTTCAATCACTGGTTCAAGAAGCCCTGTGTGTAATCACTGCAGAGGGCACCAGTGGATTTAGATAGAGTGCACTCCAAGCAAGGGACATGCAACTCTACTCACTCCTATCTGACATGTACCCTTGGAAAAGTGAAGGAGATATGATCAATGAGTTCAGAGCACACTCTCAAATTACCTCAGGTCTACATGCTCATCACCAGTATAGTTAATAGAGGAGTCCATGAAGCAGCAGTTGCTTTTTCAAGATGGTTTCTGCTTTTCATTGTCAAATGGCACAAGATCAAGGAACCCAGGATTGTGAGCGCCAAGAAACATGAATGAGGACGATCCAGTGGATACTGGCAAGAAACATCAAAGAACTGGATTGTGTCTGTAGCATCCTGGAGGCATCATGCTGGATTATTCTCCACAAAATGGCCTGCATATAACTTACCAAGTTTCACATGGGTGAGTTCACAACAACCTTTTAATCAATATAACCTTTGTTTCACATCTACTGCTACAAAGCACTACAACCTATGAAGCAGCAATTTCTCATTTTCAATAGAGCCATCCTCACAGGCCATGTGGAATTGAAAATCAAGTAACATTTTTGAACTTCAACACTGATCCTTTCCAAAGGCAAGGAACATGCATTTAAATAGACATTCAGTAGTATGAGCAGTCTGGGTATGACGTGGGACATGTAAACCAAAAGCAGTGAACAGAAAAGGAAGGCCCAGTTACCTTGGATTCCATTCTCTTTGTCACTTCTTGATATGAGTTCATTCATTGCCCAGAGCATCATGTGACTTAGTTTTTGAGGAAACACACTAACACCTCTGAATTCTTTTGGAAATGAGGCTTTCAAGCATATTGATGTCTGGCTGTCTTTCCTGTCAATATGGAGGCTGCAGCTGGAGCATGGCAATTTAGAGGTCAGACTTAGTAAGGGAGCTGGACTCTATCTGGAAGCAAACAAACCAACAAATTAATAGCCTGGAGTTCCCAATCACTGGATGAACGTCACTGGGTGAAATCCTCTGTACAGGATGAAAAAAAATTTAGAAAAAGAAAAAAAATTACCAACTTTCCAAGTTCTGTGGAAATCATTCATAGGGTGAAGGAAGAATCATATACAAGTCTGTTAGAGTGTAAATCATTACTAGACAGGTAACCATGTCCCAGGACTCAGATGGGGACAGGGAATATTGGTATCATACAGAAGGGGCTCATCTCTTCCATTCTTTGAGTCCATATCCCTCACTCCTCCAGGATGCTTCTCTCTCCTCACTTTGTTTCTCCATTGCCTTGCCTGGTGCTTGAACCACCTGCCAAGTCTGTGTGAATGAGTTTTTCTAAGGAAAAAGGCTTTGATTTTAATACTAAATTTTTCTCACAAATGTCTTTTTCTCCTTCCTCCTTGGATGGATCCTTCTGGAGTAGCTGGGTACAGCAGATTCTGAGGTGGCCTCAATAGGGCCACATCCAGGCATTCGTGCTTGCCACGATTTGAATCTGGAGAGTGTCCCCATATTCCATGTCTAAATTCTCCCTTGCTGTCTTGGAACATTTTTCATTTTCCATACAGTTTTTCCAAGGATCATTTTCTCAAATAAACTCTTGATTCCCAAATTTTCTCTTTAGGTCTGTCTACAGTGGCATGAAAACTGGGTATCTTCTGTTCTTAGTCTCTGTGGGGGTGCTTCTAAGAAAGTTCTGATGAAATATGGAGGGTCACCTCATTGAAATGGGCAATTCTTGATTTGACTGTCCACCAAACTCATAAATCTTCTGAACCAGTGGCTCTTTCTAAACAATTTTTTTCACAATATCTCGAAGATTAGTCTTCTTAAATGCTTTCCTTTTTCACAAACCTGCATGTGAGGAATAAGCAAAACTAGCACTTCCTAACTGTTTTAAGGAGGTACACTCTGTGGGATGAAGCTGGGTAGTAGGATGCACCACCCTGCAATCTGTGTGGTCATCAGGGCTCAGGAAAATCTGAACCCAAAATGGACTTTTGTTTTTTGTAAAGATGAATGAAGAACAGCTCTCAAGCAAAATCGAAAAGGAACTGTGGGAGACAAGTCAGACTGCCTCATGTAACACTCTGTGTGATTTCTGTCTATTCTGATTTTCCAGGAAGCTCTAGACTCTGAGAGGGAGCATATTTCTCCTTCTCCACAAGGTGAGGTGACTGGACCTTAGCACTTCTACTCAATTGGCACTAGTTGAGGGTGACGCCAGGGAGGGAGCTTCCGTACAGATAGGGCAGAAAGTTCCAAAGGAACTGGCAACTATACTGGAGAAGACAGCCATTGAGCAGTGTGAGAATAAATGTGCTGTGCACGCAACTAGCTTGACAAGGCCAAGACTCAAAAGTGAAAGGTCTATGGGTAGGGAATCACATGGAGCATTCTATCCACCATTTGTCTGACAACGTCATCCCAACTATTAGACAACATTGCTAGGGAAAGTTACCTTACCAGTGTGAGTAGGCAGGATTTCTCCTTATCTAGTTGACTTGACTGAAAGAGTAACCTAGGTCTCACCCTCAGAGTTCTGAGCCTTCTTGGCCTGTTGCTGTTCTGTTTGTCCATTTGCAGTTCAAAGTGGAAGAAAAAGTCCTGGGGTAAGCCCTGAGGTCTCATATGTGTTAATAGTTTCCTTGTCACCCCATCATGTAGCACTGACGCTGCCTTCTCCTGATAATGAGGTCAGTTATGACTGGGAATAGCTTCCTTCTTAGCCTGAGAGTCCACTGGCACAGTCCAAGCCTAAAGTGCTAAGGTGACAGTCACAGCTTTCATTGCAATGGAACTCAAGCTGTGTCCCCTGGAGGCTCCTCACTTCTGGAGCCAGGACACCTACTTCCATAGAGCCTGAATTTACATAGCAAACAGGTCCTGATTTCCTGTTAGGGATCCCTTGGTACATAAGTTAGTGAGACTCATCGGCATTCGATGCTTTTGATTTCTGTATTTGTGTATTCTAACTCTGGGAGACACAGCCCCATGTCATGATTCTTGGTTCATCTGTTCCCTGCACCATGAGGATTAGTGCTCCATCCTCCCAAGGAGTCATGACCAACCTAACACTTCTGCCTTGGTCATGGAGTTTTTGACATCATACTATTCATTCAACTCTGGATGTTGAGGAACGATATAAAAAGTAGGGACAATGAATTCCCATGGCCATATTGAATTGTGCTACAGCTTTTGCTGTATATTTGGGTTTATTATTTCCAGTTGCAGCATCTTTGAACACCACGGTGCTTCATCAAATGATCTTGAGCCCCAATATGATGGTGCTGTCTGAAGCTCTGTAGGCTGAAAATTCAGACACTTCTCTGGGTGTCGAGAACAATCAGAAACGAATAGCCAGCTGATGTTCTCAGTCATGGTATTTTTTGTTTTGTTTTGTTATTGCTTTTAGAACAAACTAAAAATTTTCTGAGTCCACCTTCATAAAAATAATGTTACATTATGCTTGTTTACACTCTCTATTTCAATTTCATATTTTAATTTATAGGAAAATGGAGAACAATATTCTTCATTTGTGAGTTACTATTTAACTGTTGAATGAATGTGCTTCAAGTAGAAGAGGGCTGTAATTAACCATCCTTTAAAATCATCTCCCTTTTCTCCATCTTTCCTTTATCAAAGCTGCACATGTTGAAGAGATAGAGATCAGAATTTATTACAAATCACAACCTAGCTTGTGTTTTATAGATCTAATGTCCATCTTATGAGGTTAATTGCACAGATAGGAGCCTGGTGATTGGACCATCAATTGAATATAACAGAACATGAGAGAAAAGATGTGATTTTTTCCTCACAGAAATCTTCTTCGTGTGAAAAGTATAGACTTCATGTTTCAGTAATGATGAGAGGGGATGACAAGAGCAATGGAGAGTGTGATCTGGAAGTCTCCATTCTGTATCTTTTTCTCTGCAGAGGATTGAGAACCCCTAGCACACACACTGCAGTTTCCAGCTCAAGATCAACAAGCGATGCTCTGCTTTTCTTGTTTCATCTCTCCCACTCTTGACAGGCTTCTTCTCACCACCTCTCCGGTACCCTGCTTATCACATTCTGGTGTTTTTTGTTGGCAATTTTGCTCTTTAAAATGTTCCTTGTCAAATTGCTGTAAGAGTTCTTAAGCACAAGAAATTTGTAATGTGCATTACAGAGAAAATATGTGTGTCATACAAATGTCACTCAGGCATGCTTTAAGGTATAGGTGACCTTGAGTTCAATGATGTGAATCACTGATATGTATGAAATAAGGAACAAAAACACATGCGAAACAAATTCAAGATTTGATTGATCAGTGAAAATGTTATGACCAGAGGCTCATAGGAACCTTACTTTCTAGAAGTGATGGTTCAGTATTGGTTACTTCAGCATTTGCAAACACTTCATAGATGATTACTGTGAATCACAAGAATCACTGGAGTCCTAATTTTCAATATAGTTGATGAGAAGAGACGTCAGGCCTAATTTTACAGTGGCATTACATAAAGGATCACAACTCATGATCTCTTAGGTACCTGAAAATTGTAAAATGTGCTTTTGCAGATTTCGCATATCACCATATTGTGACTCAATTTATATTCAGATAAGCTGAAAAAATTGGTCACAGACAACCTCAGCCATCTGATAACTTCCTTGGCAAAGGAGCAAGTCGTCTTTCTTTCCATTTTGAGATCAATATTATAATAATGCTGGGTGACATTAACACACCTCTCCCAACACTGGAGAGATCATCAGGAAAAAAAAAACTAACTAAAGATTCCACAGAACTAGACAATGCAATTAGTAACATGGACCTGAAAGACATCTCAAGAACATTTCATCCATTAATGTATGAATTCACTTTTTTTCTGAGCAGCACATGGAACATTTTCTAAAATCAACCATCTTCTAGGTCACAAAGCAAACATTAACTAATTCAAAAAATATTGAAAATACCTTGAATCCTATGAGATCATAATGAAATGAAATTAGAAATCAATTATGAAATGAAAAAAAGAAACCACTGTAATAACTGGAGATTAAATAATACATATTTGAATGATGAATGGATAGGAGCAGAAATCCAGGGAGAAATTTTAACAATTCTTAGAAATACATGAGAATAGTGATAGAACATGAAAATATCTGAAACCATATGAAACCAATTCTAAGAGGAGAGTACATGCCATTGAGTTCACGTATCAAAGAATGGAAAGGAGCCAAATAAATAATCTCACATTACATCTCATGGCCCTAGAAAAACAAGAAACAACACCAAAATGAGTAGAAGAAAATAAATAATTAAAATCAGAACCTAAATCATTGAAATTAATATTTAAAAAATGTAAAGCATGGATGAAGTAAGGCATCTTTTTGAAATATTGAACAAATTGATAAATCCACAGCCAAACAATTTAAAAGAAGGAAACAAAAGGTCAGATTAACAAAATTCAAGATGAAAAATTAAAGACCACCACACACACTTTTGAAATCCTAAGGATTAATTGTAAACTTGGTGTGAGGTTCCCTGAGTCCTTTATAAATTCTGGAGATTAGTGCTCTATCTGAGGTGCAGTGGCAAAGATGTTCTCCCACTCTGTAGGCTCTTTATTGATTATTTCCTTTTCTGAGAAATCCTTTTTAGTGTGAATCTATCCCATTCATTGATTCTTGCTTTTATTTCTCGTGCTTTTGGAGTCATGTTAAGGAATCTGTCCTAAGCTGATGATGAAAATTTGGACCTAATTTTCTCCCATTAGCAGACCAGGGTTTCTGGACTACTTCCGAGGTCCTTTATCCATTTTGAGTTGAGTTTTCTGCAGGGTTTAGTTTCATTTTGCTGCATATAGATTTCTAGTTTCCCAGCACCATTTGTTGAAGAGGCTATATTACTCCATTGTATGTTTTTTTGTCTAGTATGAGAACACTGTGTTTATGTGGATTTGTCCCTGTGTCCTCTACTCTATTCTCTACCATTGGTCTACCTGTCTATTTTGGTACAATGAATCAAGATTTTTTAAAAAAGAAATCCAACGGATCATTAGAAACTATTTTGGAAATTTATACTGCAATAAGCTAGAAAATCTTAAAAATATAGACAAATGCCTGGAGGCATATGATCTACCCAAATTGAACCATGAAGATACATGAAACTTAAGTAGGTCAATACCAGAAAGGAATTTGAAACAGTTATCACAATCCTTCAAACTCAAGCCCAAAATGGACACTTTTTACTAGAACCCTATAAACTTCTGGCAATTTTTACCTGACTTTTTAAGAGGAACTAATAACAATCCCCCTTATACTATTGCCTGAAATAGAAAAGGAGGGAATACTACCAAACTCATTCTTTGAAGCAAGTATCACCCTGAAGCAACAATCAGAGAAAGACACATCAAGGAAAGAAATCTTCAAGAAAATATCCTTGATGAATATAGTATCAAAACTTATTTTAAAATGCAGGCAGACCACATCCAAAAACTCATTTAAAAGAGATTGGTCCATGGTCAGGTGAGTTTCTTCCCAGAGATGCTAGATTCATTCAACATACAGAAATCAGTGTATGTAATTCCCCACATAAATAGTATTAAGGATGAGAATCACATGATTATCTCGATTGATGCAGAAAAATCAATGGAAAAACTATAGCACCCATTCATGTTTAAAACACAAGAAAAACTAGGATATAAGGAACTTCTCTCAATATTGTGAAGGCTCTATATGACAGGTGCAGGACCAACATCACACTGAATGGAGAAAAACTGAAAGCACTTCCTACAAAAACAGGAATATGGCAAGGATGCCCATTTTCTCAACTCCTATTCAACATAGTTCTTGAAACTCTAGCCAAAGCAATCAGTCAATAGAAGGAAATTAAAAGCATACATATAGGATAGGAAGAGCTCATATTCTCTCTGGTGATGATATGTCCCTAAATTTAGATGAACCAAGGAACTCCAGTAGAAGACTTCTAGAGCTCATAAATGAATTAACAATGTAGCAAGATACAAGATCAACACTTGTAAATAGATTGTGTTCCTATACTGAAATGATCAATCTGCTGAGAAGAAAAATGTCCAAGTCACAATGGCCTCAAAGAAAGACATCAATAGGAATCAATCTCTCCAAAATAATGAAGAATCTCAACAATATAAATTATGGGTACAGTAAAGAAAGAAATTGAAGCACACCTTAGAACAAGCAAGGCTCTCCTTTGTTATAGGATAAGCAGAATAAATACTGTCCAATGGGCCATACTCCCAAAATTACTACATAGATTAAGTGAAATTTCCATCACAATTCCAATGACATTTTTAACAGACCAAGCAAAAGCATAAAAGTAATTGAGAAAAATAAGAGATTCAGAATATCGAAATGAGAACAGCAAACCAATGACATATCAATATCAGACCTCAAATTATACTACAGAGCTATAGTAAGAAAAACAACATGGTATAGGCATCAAAACAGGAAAGAAAATGAATGGAATAGAATAGAAGCAACAGAGGAAAAATCCATGCCTTTGGGGTTGATATTTGATCCTGGTGCATGGAATCATTCCTATGCTTCTTTTTTGCCACGTCTTGGTCTGCTTGGATCCTCCATACCGTTCTGGCATGGTTTGGGACCCCATCTCAGGCACAGTAACAGACACAGTGATCCATGGACTGAAACCTCTGAATCCTTAAGTGCCAAATAAACCTTTTCTCCTCTAAAATTGACCTGTCATGTCTTTTGGTCAGAACAATGAAGTTGACTAAAACACCATCCATAAAGGGTCCAACACAGAGGTACTAGTTAGGTACCACAAATGAGGACATCAGTCAGTTATTCATTTCTAACTGGAGTTGGCATTTAGTCTGGGTAACTCCATGCCTTTTCAGACTGCAGAGCCTAAATCAGCACCAACATATTGGGGCTCAAAAACATTTCATGAAGCACCATGTTGTTCTAAGCTGCTGCAACTGGAAACAATGAACCCAAATATACAGCAAAAGCTGTAGCACAATTCAATATGACCATGGAAATTCACTGTTCCTAGATTTTACATTGATCCTCAGCATCCAGACAGAGTTGAATGAATAGTATGATGTCAAAACCTCCATGTCCAAGACAGAACTGTCAGGTTGGTGATGACTCCCTGTGAGGATGGAGCACTACCCCTCAAGGTGCAGGGAACATATGAACCAAGAACCATGACATGGAGCTGTGTCGCCCAGAGTTAGAAAACACAAAGACAGAAAACAAAAGCATCAAGTGTTCACCTGTCTCACTATCTTACATACCAAGGGATCCCTAACAGGAAATCTGGACCTCTTTACTATATCAATTCAGGCTCTATAGAAGTAGGTGTCCTGGCTCCAGTAGTGAGGAGACTCCAGGGGACACAGCTTGAGTTCCATTGCAATGAAAGCTGTGACTGTCACCTTAGCACTTTAGGCTTGGACTGTGCCAGTGGACTCTCAGGCTAGGAAGGAAGCTATTTCCAGTCATAACTGACCTCATTATCAGGAGATGGCAGCGTCAGTGCTACATGATGGGGTGAAGAGGAACATGTTTAGCACATGTGAGACCTCAGGGGTTACCCCAGGACTTCTCTTCCAGTTTGAACTGCAAATTAACAAACAGAACAGCAACAGGCCAAGAAGGCTCAGAACTCTGAGGGTGAGAACTAGGTTACTCTTTCAGTCAAGGCCACTAGATCAGCAGAAATCCTGCCTACTCACACTGGTAAGGTAACTTTCCCTAGCAATGTTGTCTAATAGTTGGGATGACGTTGTCAGACAAATGGTGGATGGAACGCTCCAGGTGATTCCCTACCCATAGACCTTTCACTTTAATGTCTTGGCCTTGTCAAGCTAGTGTTGTGCACAGCACATTTGGCTCACACTGCTCACTGGCTGACTTCTCCAGTATAGATGCCATTTCCTCTGGAACTTTCTGCCCTATCTGTACCTATGTTCCTTCCCTGGGGTTACCCACAACTAGTGCCCAATGAGTAGAAATGCTAAGGTCCAGCCACCTCACCTTTTGGAGACTGAGAGGTATGATCCTTCTCAGGGTCTAATCAGATTGAGTAGTAATCACAGAGTGTGTTATATGGGGTAGTCTGACGTGTCTCCCACAGTTAACTTCAGATTTTTCCTGAGAACTATTCTTAATTCATCTTTCATGAAAACAAATATCCATTTCAGATTCAGATTTTCCTGAGCCCTGATGAACACACAGATCACAGGGTGACACATCCTAATACCCAGTCTCATCCAACAGAATCTGTGTTGATACCCCCTAAAAGAGTTAGGAAGTTTTAGTTTTGCTTATACCTCGCATGCAGTTACCTGGAAAAAGAAAGCATTTAAGACAACTCCTCTTGAAGATACTGTGAAAAAAAATTGTTTAGAAAGAGCCAGTGGTTCAGAAGATTTATGAGTTTGGTGGATGGCCAAATCAAGACTTGCCCCTGACAATAAGGTGACCATCCATATTTCACCAGTAGTTATTCAGAAGCACCCTCTCAGAGAGTAAGAACAGAAGATACCCAGTTTGGGTGCCTGTGTCGACAGATGCAAATAGAAAGTTTGGGAATCAAGAGTTTGTTTGAGAAATGATCCCTGGAAACACTGTATGGAAAATGAAAAATATTACAAGGCAGGAGGATGTTAGGGAGTGATACCATGAAGAGAACATTCCTGGAGTTATTTGAGCTCCAAGCCCAATGAAGAGTTCTGGTTGAATGGAAGATTCACCCAGGGGACATCCGTGCACGAATCCCCATTTACTGGTTGAACTCCGTTCCTGGGGCCTTGGACTCTCCTGCCCAGGGCTTGCTGTTTATCCAGAGAAAGTCCCCAGGCAGGGAGGTCCAGGTGCTTGCTCAACAAAGGATCTTCCTGCATGAGAATGTGTAATGCTCATTGAGCAGAGACGGAGTGTGTCAAACTAGATGCTATGATCTATGAATGTTCAGAGATGAACTCCCAAAAACAATGACAGAGAAGGACAGAAATTCACCAAGAAAAAATAAAGAGACACAATAGTGATATGTTTGCATGCCAGTCTAATTTATATTTATTTAAGATGTAGAGGGTATTCACTTAAGGAAATATAGCACAGAGCAATTGGTTCCATGGTGGCAACAGGAGAGCTGAAAGATTCAGAGAAAGCACAGCTTCCTTTGTTTTGGGTAATAGATGTAAATGTGGTGGGAGTGGGGCTCTCCATTTGGAGGCCAAACTCTATCAAAACATCTATTGCAATGTAGTTTTATAATTGGCCTGTGCCAATTGGTCCTCCAAATGGACTCCATCAATTATGCTGGTTGATGAGCAGTAGGGGAGGGCAGGTGGGTGCTGAGCAGCAAGGAACAGAACAGGAGGACAGGAATGATGTGGTGGGGCAGCTAGCAGCAGGTGGGCTGGGAACACAGGGCCTAGCAGCAGCAGCTTGGGCGGCAGCAGCTGGACACACAGCAGCAGGGGCGGCAGCAGGTGGTCCTACAGCAGGTGGTCTGGCAGCAGGTGGGGC
>JAJEJO010061291.1:11725-69864 GCA_020662805.1 Glaucomys volans | reverse complement strand
CCCAGGGACACTCAACCACTGAGCCACATCCCCAGCCCTATTTTTTTATTTTATTCAGAGACAGGGTCTCACTGAGTTGCTCAGTGCCTCGCTTAGTGGCTGAGGCTGGCTTTGAACTCACGATCCTCCTGCCTCAGCCTCCCTAGCCACTGGGATTACAGACATGTGCCACCACTCCTGGCTTACTTCCTTCTGTTTACATTCCTTATTTTTGCTTTGTTTCTTTTTCCACCCTAAATATATAAACCTATCAGAGTCCTGTCTATTTTGTTGGGCATTTCAAAGAAATTTATAACTGAATTGATTTCTGTTATTTTTTTTTAAATACTTTTTTACTTGCTGGTGGACCTTTATTTATTATTTATTTTTATGTGGTGCCAAAAACTGAACCCAGTGCCTCACACACGCTAGGCAAGTGCTCTACCACCCAGCCCCTCGATTTCTGTTTTTAATCCTACTTCTCTCCTTCTATTTTCACTGGAATTTTTGGTTTTCCTTTTTTGTAGCTTTGAGTTATTTTCATCAATCCCTTTAATGAAAGTTCTAAACCTTCTTCTCATTCCTGCTTTGTTTCCACCTGTAGGTTGTGTGTGCTCTTGGCGTCGCGTATTTCAAAATAATTTGCAGTTTGTTTTGATTGCCTCTTTAATCAGAATCATTAAAAATGGCACTTTAAAATGTCCATGTGAATGACAATATGCACTTTATTTGTCCATCCTTAGTGATTCATTTTGAAATCTATTCTGTTATAGACAGAGTGATTGAAACCAATGATTTCTGCTTTGGAGATAGCTGTTTTCCTTTTCAGTGTAAAATATGGTCGAATGTCCCCGATCTTCCATGAGTGTTTAAAGGGCAGCCACGTCCTCAGCATGGCGCCTGCTATGTAATTGATATTCTTCACTTTTTTTTTTTTCCACCTTCTTGGTCTGAGAGAAGTGGATTAAAAATGTTGCATTATTTTTTATTTTTAGATGTCTTCTTTCACATGTATGAGTTTATGCCTGGGCGTAAAGATTTATGACTACTACATATTTGCTTGATTGAATTTTAACTTTAGCTAGTAAGAATTGCCTCCCTGTCCTTTCACTGCACGTGCCTTGGGCTGGGGGTGGAGCTCCGCGATGGCACACTTTGCCTAGCATGACCTGGGCCCCGGGTTCGACTCCCAGCATGGCAAGGAAAAGGCGTACCTGGGTATGTTTTACCTTGATTTTCATTTTATTTTACATTAATTTTGTTTCATCGCTTTCTCTGTTCCTTTCCACCCATCATTTATTCTCAGTCTTCCCATGACATTTCATTTTAGGCATTTTTGTTCGTTTGGAACAATATTTAAACACATTCGCTTTTTCAGAGTGATTGCCTAGATATTTTACCTTTTCATTTATAAATAGGAATTTTTCCTTTTTTTTTTTTCCTTGCTCAATTTTTCTTACGTTAAGTTTTCCTTGTTTTAGTTTTTCCTTTTAATTATTTGGAATTTTAAGATCATAGGTCCTCATTTTCAGAAGGAGACCTTTAAATTACTTATTCATCATTTTCATTGGGATATAATTCAAATACCATAAAAATTGCCCTTTGAAAGTCTAAAGTCAGTGGGTTTTTTTCCCACTGGGTTTTGATATATCAAAGAAGTTGTGTAACCATTACCACTGTATAATTCTAGAATATTTCATCTGCCCCCAAAGAAGCTGGTACCTATTAGCAGTCACCCCGACCCCACCCCTAGAGACCCAGTTCTAGTAACTGCTAGTCCATCCTCTGTCTCCGTGGCGTTTCCTGTCTGGGTATTTCATATAAATGAGGTCATATGACACCTGGCCTTTTGTATCTGGCTTCTTTCACTTCATGCGATGCTTTCAGGCTTCGTTCACCCTGCAGAACGTGGATCAGGACTTCATTCCTTTTTTTGGTTGGATAACGTTCAATTGCATGGAAATGCCATATTTTGTTTATTCATTAGTTAATGGACAGTCATTTGGGTGGTTTAACTGCTTTGCTATCGTGGATAATGCTGCTGTGAACATGAGTGCACAGATTTTTGTGTGACTCTGCTTTCAGTTCCGTTGGGTATGTACCCAGGACTGGAATTTCTGGGTCATAGGGCAACTTGATGCTTAACTTTTTGAGGAACTGCCAAACTGTTTTCCAAAGTGGCCATACTATTTTGTAACCCAATTAGCAGTTTTTTGGGGCTTTGGACTTTTTGCATTCTCATTTTTCCATCTTTTTTAAAAAAGTTATTTTTGGTATCAGGGATTTAACCCAGGGCCATTTAACCACTGATCCACACCCCCAGCCCTTTTTTGTATTTTATTTAGAGACAGGGTCTCACTGAGTTTTTTGGAGCCTCACTAAGTTGCTGAGGCTGGCTTTGAACTCGTGATCCTCCTGCCTCAGCCTCTTGAGTTGCTGGGATTACAGGCGTGAGCCACTGCATCTGGCATAGTTTGCCCTTCTTTTTATATTTTCTTAAGGTAAAAATATTAAGGTTATAAGATTCTTCTTCTTTTTGACCCATTGGTTATTTAGGAGTACATTGTTAATTTCTATATATTTGTGAATTTTCCAAGGAACACAGTTACTAATTTCTAGTTTACTTTCATGTGGTCAGAGAACAAACTCGATCATTTTTACCTTTTACCGTTCAATTTACTGTTCTTGGCTACCTGGAGCCTGAGACCTGTTCTGGACTTGAGAAGGTCCGCATGTGCGTTCCGTGGCTGTGGGTGGGGTGGTCCCCAGGCGTCTGTCCGGTGGGTTGGTTCACAGTGTATTAAGCCTCCCATCCTGCGTGCCTCTGCCTTGCTGTTTTAGGCATTATTGAATAGTGAAGCCTCAACTATTGTTTTTTGAGTCTATTTTTCCTTTTGATTCTGTTAGTTTTTGCTTGTGTATTTGGGGGACTCTGCCTTTAGGAACAAGTATGTTTGTAATTGTTATTGTCTTGATGGGTTGGCTCTTATGATTTGGCAAGGTCCTCCTTTGTCTCTAGTCATGCTTTTGGGGTCTCGTTGCCTTCAAGGAGGTCGATCATCTCCTGCTTCCATCACTTTGTTCCTGTCAAGTTCACAGCTGTGGCGAAGGGGACCTGTGTGACCGTGAAGGATAGGCACTGCTGGTTTCCACTTCCTCGTCTTTAATGACTGTGACTTTGTTTCCAGGACAGCCATGCAACGTGGCCTCTCACTGATACACTTGCAGTGGGTTTTGTGTGCTTAGGGGCCATGATGAGCGAAGCAGCGTTGGATGTCACGCAGCACGGGAGAAAATGATCAGCAGGGACACCGTGAGGAGCTGACAGGTGGGAGAGAATCAGAGAGTGCCCACCTCCAGGATATGCAAAGAACTCAAAAAATGTAACATCAAAAACCAATAACTCAGCCAATAACTGGGCACAGGAACTAACAGGCACTTCACAGAAGAAGGAATATCATTGGTCAACAAATACATGAAAAAATGTTCAACATCTCTAGCAATTAGAGAAATGCAATTAAAGCTACACTGAGATTCCATCTTACTCCAGTCAGAATGGCAATGATCAAGAATACAAGTAAGGATAAATGTTGGTGAGGATGTGGGCAAAAAGGTACACCCATACATTGCTGGTGGGAATGCAAATTGGGGCAACTACTATGGAAAGCAATATGCAGATTCCTCAGAAAACTTGGAATGGAAGCCGGACAGAGGCTGAGGCAGGAGGATCTCAAGTTCAAAGCCAGCCTCAGCAACTTAGCAAGGCTCTAAGCAACTCAGCAAGACCCTGTCTCTAAATAAAATATATATTTAAAAAAAGACTGGGGGTGTGATTCAGTGGTTAAGAGCCCCTGGGTTCAAAACATGGTACCAAAAAAAAAAAAAAAAAACGGTGGATGGAACCACCATTTGACCCAGTTATCCCACTCACTCCTTGGCATATACCCAAAGGACTTAAAATCAGCATTCTATCGTGACAGAGCCACATCAATGTTTATAGCAGCTCGATTCACAATGGATAAGCTATGGAACCAACCTAGGTGCCCTTCAACAGATGAATGGATAAAGAACACGTGAAATACACAAAGGAATATTATGCAGTTCTAAAGAAGAATGAAATGATGGTATTTGCTCTAAAAGGATGGAACTGGAGACTATCATCCTAAGTGAAAAAAGCCAATCCCCCAAAACCAAAGATCAAATGTTCTTTCTGATATGCAGATGCTACATGATAAGAGGAGGAGGAAGAATATAAGTTCAGTGGATTAGACAAAAGGGAATGAAGGTAAGGGGGAGGATGGGAACGAGAAAGACAGTAGAGTGAACTGGACAGAACTTTCCTGTGTTCATATATGAATACACCACCAGTGAAACTCCACATCATGTACAACCACAAGAATGGCAAGTTATACTCCATGTGTGTATGATATGTCAAAATACATTCTACTGTCATATATAACTAAAAAGAACAAATAAAAAATTAAAAAGAAAAAGTGACATCATGAACATGAGATAGAGTTAGATAGGAACAGGAACGCGTGGCTGGAGAGGCACAAGAAAAGGAAACTCAGATGAAAAAGAAAACAGATGAAGAAGGGACCACAATTTTCTGCAAAGCTGGCCTTGAGGTTGGGGGCTCCAACCTGGTCCAAACCCACATGGTCACCACCTCCCCAGCCCAATGGCCACAGATTGCAGGTGTCCACATTTTCAAGGCCACTCCTGGACCAGGAGGGAGCTGGGAGCAGGGTCCACAGACCTCTGTTCTTAGCAAGTTTCGGCCAGTTTTCTCCAATGCGTCCTCCCGGGATTGCTGCAAGTTTTCACTGATTTCCAGAGTTCTGAAGAGTTGATTCTGGTCATCTTTCATTGTTGTTCTGGTTGATTCTGTGGAATGTTCTGAACCCTCGATCGAGGATGTCACCTGAACACCTTTCACTTTCTAGGCCACACGTCCGCTATGCCTGCCCACAGTTTCCATCTCCTTCCTCATTCAGAAAAGGGAGTCACCCGCCTGATGGTAGGTCCTCCTCCCCGGCCTCTGCCACTCTTCTTGCCGGGGACATCGGGAGTTTCATCCTTCCAGATTCTCTCTATGAAACAACCACTGTAATTCAGGCTTAGTCAGAAATTTCGCTAATTTTTGTACATAGTATTTCTTGTCTCCTTGTCTTTCTTTTTGCTGGAGGAGATTTTCTGTTACTAATGAAAGCAGAGTTTATGGTCTAAGAAATATCCTGAGTCCTATGATCTGAACAGGAATTAATTTTGTTCTGATACATTTGAATAATGGTTTGGTTGGTAACAGAATTTAGGTTCAAAATCATTCTGTTTTAGAACTTGGGAATCATCTCTACCTTGTCATCTTTTAAATCTATTTTTGAAACAATTTCCTACACCAGGAAGAATTACAGCCGTGTAAGAACTCTTACCCTCCCTCCGCCCAGAGCTATACAAGGTTTATTATTTCCCCTGGTTGCTTTTTATTTTCTCCTTATCTCTATTTTTTCTGATCTATGTGAGGGCCAGTTGCAGGCGCTTCCCCTTCACTTCCAGATACTTCAGCGTGTTTTCAAAGGAGGACAATATGCCCAGACATAAGCTCAGACCGTAATCAAATGTTGCCAGTTGCCTATAATGAACTTCATAGCAGGCCCCCCGCTGAGCTCAGGACCCTTTTAGTGCCCACGGCTCTTTGATCCTGTTGTTAATTTGGATCAGTGCCTCCGACTCTGTCTTTCATGGCGTCAATATTTTTAAGAAGCACAGGCCAGTGGTTTTTTATTTTTATTTTTGACTGTTCCTCTCTTACACTGTCTTTTTACGTTCAGTGCTGCCAGTGCGAATTTGGAGGTAGAGGGACTGAATCAGAGTGGATTTAACTCTCCACCTTCCCTCCTGGCTCTTCAAAGCCTGAGACAAGCTGTCTGCTTTTGGTGTATCTAATCCCCCAACTCCCCAAGGCCTGTTCCAGCTCAGAATCCCTGGAGACGCCATTTGGCAGCAACCTTGGGGGGAATTTCCTGCTTTGTCCCAGGGAAGAACTCTCTGTGTGGTTACCTCTGTCCAGGCCCATCCCTCCCCAGCCCCACTGTGCAGATCTATGTCCAAGAGGAGCCTCTGTCCACCACACTCAGAGCTGTCAACGGCAACTTCAGTCACATCAGAATGAAGTTGCCAACAGCCACAGTATATATCCAGCCATTGCGGTGGAGCATGACAGCATCAGAAGAGATTCACGGTTCAGTATCTTTGCTTCTACGAAGAAGAAGAGGCCACGGGAGACGAAGGGCTGGTGAAGGCCACAGAACTTGTGAGTTCCATGGACACATCTTGAGTTAATATTCTGATTATGATGCAGCACTGCTTAGGAAACCACTCTTAAGCAATGGCGAGAATCCGATGGCCACGTTAATCAATACTGGAAAGGCGGGTGGAGAGGCATAGTCTGTGTGTCCAGGACTAAGAGGCTGGGACTCTGCCAGCCCAGTTAAAAACACCGTGGGTGAGACACATGAGGTAGCATTGGATGGGCCCCAGGAGTCAAAAGAGACCCTGCTCACAGTGCGGTATTCTAAGAGCACCTTCATTCAGCACGTTGAATTAAGGGGCCAGTAGCAAAGGGGTTCTTCCCAGTTGGCAGCCACCACTGCGAAGGCTAGGGGTCTTTAATATGGAGGAAAGACTCTGACCATATAAACCTACAGATTGAAGGCTCGGCTAGAGATGAGCGCTGCGAGATCTCGGCTCAACAGCCTTTCCTACATCTGCTCTTGATCAGCTCTGCAGAGGTAGTTATTTATGTCAAGAGATTTTAGCCCCAAGCTGCAATGGAGACAGGGAGTGGAGGGGAGAACGAGAACCAGAGAGGGAAGGGCTCAGAGGTCAGAGGTCAGAGGTTAACTCTCATATAGGATTCCATCAGTATCTGCTTAGTGTTTTTTTTTTTCCTGGTTGCACAATGTATGAGTTGAAAATGATGATGTGTCTTAAAGTCCGCGAAATAGGTCTGGTTATTAAATAAAGCACAGCATTCGCCTTATGATTGTACCAAAAACTTTGTGTTTCGGTGGAAAACTATACCTCCTCTATAGCAGTCCTTTCTGGGTCACTGGATTCTAGGCCTGCTCATTGTCTTTGAGCTATTTTGCAGCCCTTTGTAAACTCTAGGTGACGGTAGGTAGGTGATTTCTGTCCTGTCTGATAGTGATAATTGACTTTGTTTCCATTTGCCATTCATCTCAACGATCCTTTACTTCATATAAATTTGTGCTTTTTTGTTTTTTCTTTTGAACCTGATAAAACATCTGTCTGGTTTCCTCATTGTATGAGTCAAATAAAATCTTTAACATGTGTTCCTTTTTCTATCCTGATGAGTGTGATTTTACTTCTTTCTGAACATTATCTTTTAACACAAATCCTCCCATAGACTGCTTGCTTTAGAAGGGTTCAGCTCCTCCTTTTCCTTGTTCTGAGATTTGGGTTGCTAGTTTAGTTCTCTGAGGCTTTTTAACTAGAACTTTTAAACATCAGTCATTTAAAAAAATAACATCTGGAATCCTTTCTTAAATACGGTTTTCTGAATTGTTGGGCTGATTAGTTGGAAACCACACTACTGTGTCCTGCGATACCTATCTGCTTTACCAGTTTTGCATCCACAATCTGATGGAAGTTCAGGGTTGGCAGAGGGGGCGGAAGAGTCAGAAAAGAGAAAATGAAGGAGGCACTTCTATCCGTTCCATCCAGTGCTGGCATTTCAGAGCAGGAAGGGCTTCCGGTTCCATTTACTAGCAGACCCAGACCTGGAACCCACATGTCCAGGGTCTGCCCTGCAGCTCTGCCCGGCTTTTCAGAAAAGGAGGAAAGGAGGAGGAGGCCCCCCTACCAACTCAACTCCCAAACTGTCCAATGCAGGGATTGTATTTCCAATGGTTAAGAAGGCAACAAGCCAGGAGGTGACAGAAAGGGAAGGGCTGCAAGCTCCCGTCCATCCGCCATCCCTCTCCTCCTGAGCTGTGGCCAGAGGGGTGGGCCGCAGCCCAGGAGAAGGGCCCGGATGGTCCCTGCATCCCTAGCTTTATTCCTCAGGAGTTGGAGGGAACATGATGCGTGAACATGGGTGACTTACAAAAACCTTCCGTCTCTTCTACAAGAGGAGAGTGGGAGCAGCTGATCTTGAAGGCTCCTCTGTACTCTGACACATTAAGCATCAAGGTTAAGCCTTCTGTCTGTTGAAGGGGGAAGCAACCTGATACCCATCCCACTCTCTCTCTCTCTCTTTTTTTTTATTTTATTTTCTTATCGATTCATTGAACACAAATGGAATACAGCTCTTGTTTCACTGGTGGTACACAAAGTAGAGTCACACCATCTGTGAGTTCATGCATGTACACAGGGCAATGGTATCTGTCACAATTTCTGTTATTATTTTTACGCTCCCACCCCGACCCCACCCCTCCCTTCCCTCCATGCTATCTATCCTTCCTCCCTTCTTGCCACCCTTCCCCCACAGTTTGCTTATTCTCAAAGAAGAGGGCATTTCTTAGTTTGATGTTGTTCTATACAAAGTAGAACTGCTCAGGATGGGCTTGAGTTCCTGCTTACTTTGGGTGGATTGTCAATTTCAGGTCATTTGATTTTTATTGCTGCCTGCTAAAAGCCTTGTTCAGGGGATGTTAGACATTGACAAAGAAATTTTGGTCAAACCAAGCACATATTTAAGGCTCAAGAATTTTCTTGAAAATTATTAAAACTTATTTCTTCCCCCCAATGCTTTTGCAGTTCATCAAATAATTGTGATGATCGATCATAGATCTTTGGAAGCACCAACAGAAGTTGACTACACTCAATTTGTTGTTGCTGTTGTTCCCAAATAGGATTCGAGCAAAATAAAATATTGAACAAATCTCCCATCTATAAATATCCATCCCCAACCTACAGACGCCTCTACAGTTAGGGTGTAACGATCCCATGCCTTTGAGAGCAGCTTTCTATTTTCAGAATATTTTGCATTTGTTACTTTATTGAGTTTTAAAACAACTGTGGCAGCTGTTTTCATTTTTAGATGAAGCTCCAAGAGGTTAAGTGGCTCAGTCAGGGTCTCGTACCTGTTAATAAAAGAGTCAGAACTGAAACAGGCCCCCTGACCCCTATGCCTTGCCTCTACAGAGCACCATCTTACTTCCATTAGTTAGGAATGAGGGCTCTCTTTAATCATGAAACCCTCTCCCTTCTGAAAGATGTTAAAATATTTAAATTCTAAAAAGAAAGAAAGAAAGAACAAGATGTAGATGATTTGTGATTTATTACTTGGATCAACTTCCATTTTAAAAAAGACAAGAACAAAATATATAATTAATATTTACATTTTTTTTTACAATGAAAAGTATTTACATCATAGAGAATAAATACAAAATAGCAATATAAAACCTCAGGACAACACAGACAGCAAGGACCAAAATTTTGGCAAGGAATTTTCTGGCTCTGTTTTTCCAAGTTGAAGTGCCTACGATTAACTGTTGTCTACTTCTTTTGCTAATTTAGCTAGTCACTGTTTCCACTTTTTAGCTTGATGGCCTCTTCAAAAGAGCCTTTGTTCCGTGTCATTAGTAACTCATCTTCCCAAATCACCCTCTTGGGTTCACCTTTGATCTTTAGCATACTGATGATCTCATTGCGGTTCAAGTCCTCAGCCCGGGCCCCTGCGGGTTCCAGGGGGTAGGACCTCTTCCTGAAAAGAGCGGTTGTACTCCTGGGCTCAAATCCCCCACATCTGGGCAGTGGTAACATTACATTTCAAGGAACAGACTGGTTCAGTTAAGTCAGAATATTTAAGTTGTTATCGATGTCCTCTGCACTTTACGGAACTGAGGTCCAGAAAGCCTACCGCTCAGTGCACCAGTGACAGAATGGGACTAGAACTGATCCCTCTGTCCCCCCACATGGGACTTTACCCTGGGGGCACACTGCTACCTTTGTGCCAGCCAGCAGGGGCTGGCTGGTCACCTACTTCTGGAGTTCTTAGTTGAAGTCTACCTGGAGGTGGGGAAGTGGGAGCCAGGAATTTTCAAACAGGTGAGGTTGTGGGTTTGTTGGGGACTTGTCCCCAGTCCCCAAACACTTGAGGAGCCACTTGTGAAGTCATCTGGTGAGTGGGAACTTAGGCTAAACTTGGTTTCTTGGTGGGGGAGGGGCACACATTTCCTGCCATTCATTTTTAGCCTGGAAGTAATTGGAAGGGCAAAAGACGCCGCTGTCCAGGGAAACAACTTTGACCTGGTATATCAGCAAATTGAATCACTGGCAATTAAAAATCAAAGTCAGAAAGGGCAAGGACAGAAAAATCCAGCAAAGAAACAAGTTTTTTGTTATTGTTGAAATAGCACCTGATAATGGGAAGATATAGACAGCTTTAAAAGAACCAATCTTTTAAGGTCTATATTATCAAGAGTTTACTGCTTAAATAAAACACTTCTTTTCCCATCTACTTACAGAAATAACTAAAAAAAGACTTTCAAAATATTCAGGGTGATTAAAAAGAATAAATTGAGTGCACCAGGAAAAAAAATCCAAAATTAAGAATGAGAATAGATTCGTAATGATAATGATCACAATAAAAAAACAAACAGAATTTAAAACACCAAGATATGTCTAAAGGTATTTACATGTGTGAAATGATTTACGGTGGGACACATAGAAAACAGGTGTGAAGACTGAAACCTTTCTGAAATTATCCAAAGACTGTGCAAAGCAAGAGGAAAACATTACATAATCGAGTTCATCTTGGAAATAAAATACGGTATATTTCAATATCGTCCACCAAATGCGCCACATGACATGAGAAAGATGAAATGAAAGAGTGAAGGGATCAAAGGCATAAAATCCAGCGACTTCAATAGACTGGCTGGTAAGATGGGCCTGGGACGCTGCGGCGGTTTCCCATGTTCATGGGGGCAGAAAGGAAGTGTCAGGAATAAGGGAATCCACACCTGGTTCTTAGTAATGTTTTCCTGGCATTTTTACTAAATCACTGAGCTATGATATGAGAGACTCTATAATCGTATAAAGAAAGCAACGAAACATATAGGGTGATTTTTAGAGTTCCTTTTAGATCCTTAACCAAAGAGGCGGTGGGACGGCTTTGTGCTTGGTGAAGTCCAGTGACGGGACTGAAGGGCTCTGGGTTGTTGGGGACAAGTCCTGGTGTGAGGCTCAGCAATCCTGCCCAGGAGGGTCCCTTTTGTCGGTCCCCAGAGGCTGAGTTTGAGGCCAACCCACGGGAAGCCCACAAAGGCCATCAGGCTCTGGGTCACCACCTCACTGTGGGATGGCTCTCTGATGTCTGGGGCCCCTTGGAGGGCTTCTTCCTCCCTCGGCCAGCAGCCAGCTGTGGGCAGCCTGAGGGCCCTGAGCAGTGACCTCCAGCTGGGCACACACTTGGAAGAGCCCTCAGCAAGGGCCTGAGGCACTTTCAGAATAAAGCCCCCTGGAGAAAGCAGACCTCCTCCAGGGTCCCCTTCCCAGTGGGGGCATCCTTGCTTAATGATGAAGTTCACATTCGGACAGGGGGCCAGAGGCTGCGCCTCAGGCTGGCCCCGGCAGCCCCCCAGTCTGTGTGCCAGGTGAAGGCAGCCGGCTTGGCCAATCAGTGATGCTGCGTGCTGCTCCTCGGCCTCGGCCTCTGCTGGGTGAAGGCGTCTGACATGAGTTTGAACATGGTTCATGGCCAAGCATCTTCCCAGAGACATCCCTGCATCCCAAAGGAACCTGCCCTAGTAGCCTCTCTATTACCATGGAAAATATGGGTTCTGATTTTCTCTTAAAGACAGCCTTTTAAACCCTTTGACTATGGAAACACTCAGACTTTTCCATGCTTACCCTGACATTCCAGAGCACGCACACTGACCTCTCATGGATGTGGTGACAGGGACCCTGCAGACCCCTGATCACTCACAGGAGATACCGAAGATCTTCCATGGGGTTTGGATGGCCCAAGAACTGGCTCATTTATTTCTGGTTAAGTCATGGACCAGAGAGTTAGTTCTTAAGAATAAGATCAGTCCTTCTATATTCTGCCATGAATACCAGGCACTGTGTGCTCTGTCCCATCACTTCCTAGGAGCCTAATCCCAGATTCCAACAGCCCATGTGCCAAAGGAAGCCCAAGAGGGTTCCCAAAGGAGAAGGAAAGAACACAGCCTGAAGCAGTTTTCTGGTCTCCTCCAGTGCAGGGAGTTTGAGCCCTTCCCCGCTCACTGCAGCCTGCCCTTGGGTTTGGCGGAAGAGGGGGTGGGCACCAACTCAGGCCTGAGCCAGAACATGTCTTTAAATTAGAAAAAATAGACATCTCTGTGGTTAAGAACAATAAAACCCTGATAGGCATAAGGAAAATGAACAGAAAAGTGACTCATTACGCAATCACAAATATAAATACGTCCAGCCTCACCCTTCCATTTCATACCCCGTGGGCTAAATCTGCTGCCTTCCGCTGCCGAGATGGAGCAGTCACAGGCCCTAAGACGTTCGCTGTGACACATGGAAATTCAAGCCAATAGGAAACCCCAGAGAGTTTGCTCATGACCTCGAAGGCAAAAAAAGTAAACAGCAAAGAAAGAACAAAATACTCCTTCACTAGTAGGACTGAAAACGATGCTTTTATCAGACTCATGATAGAAACTAAAAATCAAATCAAAGTGTGTACTTTCCCCTCTAATGGGGGACATAATAAGATATATCCATCAAAGAATCAATGGAAGGCAGTGGGAGGGTTAGGGGGGAAACAGCTGTCAGACGGGTTGACAGACTGCAGAGTCTTCCTCCCTGGGGGAGCGGTGGAGGTGAACCTCAGGGAGGCTCAGTGGACTGAACTGAGAGACGCACAGGGAGCTTGGGGGTAGGCGGAAGGAGACGAAAGCGATGGGGACAGGGAGAGGGGAGGGGAAAAAAAAAGGAAAGGAAACAAACTAAGGGCAGATGCAAGAGAAGTTGAGAAACCACCACGGGATGCAAAAAATAAAAGGGGCAGAGTCAGCAAAAGCAAGGGCTGAGAGGACCACCCCACCTGGGGGGCGGGGCCGTCTTTCTCGAGGGGTCAGCGAAGGCTGGGGGTGCTTTGGAAACCATTTGGTAAAGTGCCAAAAGGCAACAAGAAGTCAGAAACTTCTCCGGCTCTCTCATTAGCTGCTTGGTACGGTGAGAAGCAGCCCGGCTCCCTGCAGCTGCACAGATGGCCCACACTGGGACCAAGGACCACCCTCAGCCTAGGAAAGCTCTGACTGACAAAAGACACTACTGGGGGTCCTGGTGGGCCACAGCCATGGTGTGAGGGGGACGCTGTAGGTGAGAAGGCGGGGGCTGCTGCACCCAGGGGGGCTCAGCCCCAGGTGGCACTTCTGACCCAAAGGAGAGGTTACAGGAAGCAACTTTTTAAAAGTGTACAAAAAAATCCAACAGTTGGTATAAAGATATCTTCCTTCAGCATCAAAACAGAAATTATAGAAAAACTTACACCATTAGCAAACTATAGGCAAGTTCATGTTTTCTTCTTCCATATAAAAGATCTACTGCCTGCAGTATGGACAGGTTCCCCGCAAAAATTACTGCCACAAGGAAAAAACGAGTGCTTTCAACAGCTAGGGATCACGCCGAAGAAGCCGTTTGTCCCACTACCTCGCCTCCAGAGTAGCCAGGCAGGCTCTTCATGATGCAGTTCTGAAAATTAAGTTCTATCTGATTTTAAGAAAATGCACTGAAGCCTCAATTAACCAGACTGAAGTTACCACGAGACGCAAAAAACAGAACCTTTTCTACTGAAATACTGAGGTAATGATTTTTGAACTTAAGACATCAGGTTGGCCACATGGGGAATCTGTCCACGTGTCTAAAAGGGCACGGAAGGGTGACACAGATGAGTGATTGAAGGGAGGGAGGCTGCTGGGGAGTGGAAGCAGCGCTGACCTCATTTAACTGGGACTATGTGTAAATGGACTTTTAAAGCGAGAAGGTTTTTTTTTTTTTTTTTTTTTTTAAAGTTGCTGACTTCTTTTTTTAGGAAAAAGAAAAAACCCTATGAATGTTTATGGAATTTAGTTTTAAGAAGCAACTTCTTAGGGGTCAGTCCGTCCCTCTGTCCCACCCCAAGTTGGCCAACATTTCTACATCTTTGTTACTCAGCATCCACAACATTACCCATCAGCTCTCC
The DNA here is from genome assembly GCA_020662805.1 of Glaucomys volans. Lineage (NCBI taxonomy): Eukaryota > Metazoa > Chordata > Mammalia > Rodentia > Sciuridae > Glaucomys > Glaucomys volans. Next base: position 55,685 of record JAJEJO010061291.1, on the reverse strand, counting down.
TGCTTGGGTAGAGAAGGGACTCTGGAAAGGAATTTTGCCAGAAATTGCAAGGAACCGTTCTTTGAGTGATTCCAGTTAATTGAGGTTTGTCTATAAAAGGAGGGTTTTCTTTTCCTAAACAGCGAACACTAACAGTCCTACCGGCTAGACTTTGTACTGCTTGTTCACATTCAAGGGCTTCCCAGAGACAGCCCTTGCAGCACCTTGGGGGCAGGTGGCACTGCCCCCTGCAGAGAGCAGGAAGTGGAAGCTGGAGCAGGAGGTACTTGGTGAAGTCACCCAGCAGCAAGTCACAGTCAGGGTGGGTGGGCGGCTTCCTTACTCCCGGTTGCAGCACTTTCCACTTGGCTGGGGGCACACTTTGGGGAAGACATCTCAATAAAACACTTGGTCTTTGGAATGAATGGAGTGCAAGAAAATTGTCTCTTAGCAAGAGGTTTCACCGCCTTTCGTACAGCGAGCCCCGGGACCGGGCCATCTCCCCACTGAAAAGATGGCCGAGATGGCTTTGTCTTCTTCAACTGCTGTTGGTTCAGGGCGGGTGGGTTGCTGGCAGATGATGAAGACTGAGTCTACACAGACGCCCAGGGTCCTGGGAGCCACCCAAAGTCCTCAGCCCCTTCACTTGTGTCTTTTCAAAGGGAAGCTTTTTGTTCCTTCCATGCCCTGGGGACGGCCAGAGGGCTGGATGTCTGGTTATCGTGGTCGTGGAAAGTCCCACAGTACCCACCGAGTCCCGTGCCATGTCTGGATCCTCAGCTATGGCTCTTGGCGTGTCCAGTTATGCACCTGTGTCCTTGACCCCAAGGGGCCCAAGGTGGACCCAGGCAATTTCTCTGCAGCCCTGGATGTACTCCTCCCACTCAGGTGAAGAGCTGCTGCTCCTACTGTGTGCTGAGTCCCCAGGGAGGCTCCAGAGGTGAGATCAGCAAGTGAAGATGAGGGTGGCACTTTGGCAAGCCCTGAGGGTCAGACACTGTGAATGGGGGTGGGGAGGGACAAAGATCCAAATTTGTCCTCACGCATTTTCCTTAACCTTCCAGGGCTGAGAAGAGATGCTCTTAGGGATTTAAAGTCAACATCCCAGATATAAGGTCAAGTCACCAGGATGCCCTCCATCTTGGCATAGCCTTGGGGAGAGGTTCCTTTGAGATGTTCCTGCCCTCTGTGCCACTCTCCCTCTGGCCTGCCCGCCCTTCTGAGGCAGGGGTCCTTTGTGTGTTGGGTTTATGTTCCTGCCAGAGCTGAGGACAGGGGTCTACTCTCCTCTGTTCTCCACACAATGTCCACCTGGTCTGAGGTCACCTGGCACCATCAGCAAATGGTCTGAGTAAGAAGAGGCGTTGGTGGCTGGAGGATGACGTAGGTATTGGGTCACTGTTAGTATGACCTCCCTTCCTGGTTTGCCAGATTGACATCTGTTGTCACAGTGTGATTATGAACACTCGCCTCCTCCACTTGGAAGAGTCCTGGACTGGATAAGAGAATATGGTCATTGAATTACCATGACAAAGGGAGATGGAGGTGGTTCATCTCCGTCAGCCATTCTGCTGAAGGAAGGGGGCTCTTGCAGACCCTCTGGGAGCTGTGCGGATGGCAGCCTCCATCCTCCACGTTGGTTCAGGGGTGCCTGGGGCATACCAGGGTGCGGGGCGCCTGTTTCTGAGGGTCAGCCAGGTGGCCAACATGACTGCCCAGCCTGGCTTGTGAGCTTCTCCCTCTGCCACGTCCTTGTCCTTCTGAGGCGAACTCGGCCTGCTTTCCAGCGTGGTGTGGACATCCACTCATGTGAAGGAACCCAGAAATGAAAGGGAGAATGACGGCAGCACCACAAGGAGGCCGCAGGAGCTCTTTTGAGGAGGAGCTGGGAAAGATGACAGGTCTCTGGCCCGGCCTCCGGGGGAGGCTGTGACAGCCCTACGGCAGCGACTTGCTCACAGTTCCGAGGGAAGGGAGCCCAAGAGCTCTGGAACCACAGCCGCTGCAGCAGGAGGAGCAGGGAGGGACCGCGCCTCTGACCTCGCTCTGCCCTGGTCACACTCTGATCAGCCCCTCAAACCAGGCCCGAGGGAAGGGTTCGGCCGGCGACCCTCCGTCCGGGGGCAGCTCCTCCATCTTCCTTCTCCAGCGCAGGTGCTGGGCTGGCTGGCCTCACTTCTTGGCCACTAACCAAGGACTCTGGCCCTTGAGGAGGTGCAGAGAGGGAGGTATCTGAGAAGGAGGCTGGCTGGAGGCTGGCACGTTTCATGGGTGCCTCCTAGGGCCACAGAGTCCCCCCAACCCAGCTGCCACCTGGCCAGATTCCCAGCACTCAGGGTTGGGACCTGTCCTCTCTCCCTGCTTTTCCCATACAATCTCCCTTGTCCTCCCCTGACTTGAGAAGTGACCAAGGCCCAGGCTCATATTCACTGGAAGATTCTAACAGGGAAAGCAGCATAAGCCAGGGGAAGGGACCCCCTGTGAGCAGTGGTCAGCTCCTACCACTCCTGGTGGACCCTGTTCTTTCTTCCTCCTGGCCATGCTAGCCACCATAGTGTCCTCTGTCCTCAAGACCTGGCTGGTTGTGCCCTGAGCACACACATCCTGGATACTGCTAGCCCTGGAGGGCAGGGCCCTGTCCTACAGTCCATAGTGGCCCCTTCCCTCCCCTCCCACTGACTGGCAAGAAGCACAGAGTCGGCACATAGTAGGTGCTTCATAAAGCTGACTGACAGCTCCACAGATGTGGGTGAGCCCTGACCGGGCGGACACTGAGTGAGGACCCTCAGGAGACCAACAAACAGGGAAGTTCTTGCCCTCTCTGTTCACCATCTACAGGCACGCCCCTCTCCCCTGCAATGTCAGGTGGAAGAAGAAAAGAACGCTCCAGATAATAGAGAAGGGAGAGACACCGCCAGCCGAGGAGCCCAGAGCACCTTCCCAGGGTCCTGGTGTCTGAGCCACGGTGACAGATGGGGAAGAAGGGCTTCAGGCAGAGGGCCTAACAAGGGTGATGGACTGGGAGAGCAGAAGCATCCCCAAAGGTCCCCGAGCTGAACCTGGAAGGCCTCCAGGGATGGGGGCCTGGTTCCCAGCTCGACCCTGCTCCAGCTGTGTCTTCCTTCCACAGCTGCTTGGCTGTTTCTCAGACACATGGCTTTTCTAGAGCCAGGGGGTCTTTCTGCACAGGGGTTCTGTCCGAGGGTCTGAGCAGTGCTTCCTTCCCTGCAATGCCACCTACCCCTCCACCATCTTGAGTAGCAGCTTGGAGATTCTGGTTCCCCTGGCTTCCCTCCTCTGCGCTCCATCCTGAATCACTCATCAGAAACCTACCTTTCTCCTCTTTTTAAATACTTTTGAGTCTCAGGTGATTGATGTCTCAAGTAGCCTGTGTGGGGTCATGGGTGGAGGGAGACAGGGGCCCTGATAGGGAAGGTGGCAAACTTTACCATGCTGGCCAGTGTTCCTGAGCATCTGGGGATCCTTGGGGAACCCCTGTGTGCCAGGTGGTTGAAGCCGTATTGCTCATTCTCCAGTAATCTCGGAGCTTGGAGGCCACCATGAGACACAACCCCTACCACCATTTTTGCTCGGGGAAGCTCTACTGCTGGGGGTGCAGGCCCACTCACGTTTTGTTATCAAGGGTTATGAAGCACACGCATGCCACACTCAGGCCACATGCATGCCACACGCAGTTCTGCAAACCCAAGTCCATGCATAATGCTGCCTCAGAGAAATAACCCTTTGTGGTGGGGCGCGCATGCGCCAGTGTCCAGTCCTCCAGGTGCTCACCTATCAGCGGAATCAGAAGATTCTAGGGTGTCAGAGCTTGAGGCACTGTGGACACCACTCACGTCTACCTTCCTTGTCTGATGCTTGGGACACTGAGAGCTGAAGTGAGTTGCCCAAGGCCAGACAGTTGTTAGCTGAGAGAGAACCAGAGACCGAGTCTCTGCACTTGCTGGCCCAGCAGGGAGGAAGCACTGGGCGGGGGCCCTGATGGGTCAGTCTGAGTGTGGGGAAAAGGCTGCCCCTTCCGTGGGCAAGGCAAGGTTTCCTTTGACCCACATGACTACAGCTGCATTAAGTTGCCCATCTTGGGAGAGTCATTTGGGCTGGATGAACCTGTCACACTGCCACCCACAGGGCATTGGTTCAGTCTTTGTCGAGCTAGATGGAGGTGGAAAATACTGGGCAACACGTGTCCCCCACTGTGGCAGAGAACATAGCAAGAGGTCCTGGACCAGAGAGTAACCACGGGAGGCAAAGGCTGCAAAACAGTTTGCAAAAGCTTTGTCCAACATGGCTGCAGTTGCCAGCAGGCATGGGCTGCTGCATCTCTGACTCCCTGGTTGCTCCCGATATGGAGCCAGTGGCTCTAACCTCCAGGAGCCCTCTGGGGCCCCCAGCTTCTCTATGCCTTTCCCTCATTGCTCCTGCAATTCCTGCACCCCCGCCCCCCAACTAAACATCCCTTCTATTGTCCTGGTCCTCTGAGCATTAGCACTGATGTCCAGCGAGTCATCCTACTCCTAACCTCCCTGCACTGCCCTGGACACAGAATTAAGATCCAGTGGAGAAGACTGGGCTGGGGTCAGGAGCCCACTGCCCTGAAACGGAGGGGAGGGTTCCTGGCTGAGGGATCTGGGGACCCCAACCACACAGGAAGATAATGTGCTCAGTGGCCTGCAGTGCACCAGGCAGGGCAGTATGGGGGCCACACCCAGGCCGAAGACGGCTTGAAGTGATGTGTGAGACCACACCTCAGTAATGGCGAGGACCTCCCCTGTCCAGGCAGGGCGTCCCTGCCACCGCTATCCACCTATTTTTCCTTGGCTCTGACTTTGAAACTTCTTTCTATATATTTTTGTATTTTCTTTCCAGTCCTTATCAGTGACTGAGTCCTTTGCTGTGTTAGCTGAGATGGAGTAAGTAAATGTGAGCACCAGGTCTAAAAGAGAAGAGAGGGTTCTGTGTGCCCAGACTCACCAGAGCAATCAGCTGAGATCACCAGTGGCCTGGGATTGCTCCAACCAGAGCCCCCAAAGCCCGCAGACAGTGGGTTCAGAGAACAGAGGGTTCAGAGTCCTCCCCTGGGGTGGAGGGCTGTCGGCCCTGGAGACCGGATAACCCGCAGAGTCAGGGTGAGGGTGGATTTCAAGGAGCAGAGCACAGGGCAGGCCACATTGTGACTTTCAGAGATCCTGGGCACTTTTTCCTCTTTGTGGGTTACTTCCTACATAAAAATTATATTTCTGACTGCTTGCAGAAAAACAAATACAATCCAGGCTGGATTCATTGTTATCTATTCACTTTTCCCCTTTTAAATCTAAAAGCATTGAACATTAAAATATTTGGGGGAACCCCTAAGAGAACTGTAGTTCCAATTCAGTGGCCACTGTATCTGATGGGGAAGCTGCCCTGGGTGGGGTCATGGGTGTCTAGCTCAGGCTGAGAAGTGTCCCTGGCTTGGGATGAGCTGGGACGTGCCACATGACTCTGTGGGAAAAGCACCTGGGGCCCGCTGGAGGTGTGGGGCCGGGTGGCTGCATGCTCCTGCCTCCTGGGAAGGGGACAGATGAGCTCCATTTGTGTCCACAGGGATCAACTCTAGCTTAACAGCTTTACTTTGGAAACAAAGAAGCCGAGACTTAGAGTAGGCAGGGATCTGGTTTCCAAAATAACAGAGTGGACGCCGAGACAGAGAAGGCTGGGACAGCCCCTGGGGTCCGGGCAGCCAGAGCTGGTGAGCCTGAGCCGACCCCCAGCCCAGCAGGGCTCTCAGGAATGCAAAGCCCACTGTCGCAGCAGAGTCTGCATGTGGACCCTTTCAGTTTCCCTTGTGCTGAGTGCAAAGCAAAGATGTCAATGTAAAATGCAAAGTGGGAACAAGATGGGCGTGTGTGTTGAAAGCTCCCAGGGTCCTTGGTTGTTTTCGAACCCTCTGGAAGCACCGGTTTATGTTGCAAAATAGTTAACCATAAACCTGCACGCTGCGCCAGAGTAAGACCTCGTCCTTAAAGCAGGTGTTCTGAGACCTGTTATAAAGCAGCAAGCTATGACTGGAAGGCGCTACAAAATGCTTTTAAAAATAAAAACAAGTTCAGGCTGGCCCCACCTGGCCTGGATCTGGTGAACTTTCCAACTATTTGCTGGGGTAGAACAGGGCTGGCTGTGTGGACCCTCACGTTCCTATAAGCCAACAATGGGACCTGCAGGAGGTTCTGCAAACAAAACAAGCAAAAAATTCCACCAAAACCTAAAAGCACATGGCCCCTTGGTGTCCCTGGAGGTCTCAGGCACAAATGAACCCTCATGCTTAAATGGCTCTGGGATGAACTTGGGAGATGAACTTGGGAGATGAACTTGGGAGATGAATTCGGGAGCTGTTACAACAGACGTTGCCTCATAGAGACCCCTCCCTCTCTCTGTTGGATTTAACATTTCAAAACATTGCTCCATACTTCTGAGGACCCCTGCTTCTGGGATTTCCTGCTTGCACAAGAAAGAGTGTCCAGTGATCAATCAGGATTGTGAATGGCCGCGCTTCCTTCTTTTTTTCTTTTTAATAATGAAAATCCACAAGAGTTTACAATATTCTTCAGATACATCTAGTCTGGCAAACATCACGGGCCTCCACGTTGATGAGAACTCACACATAAGCTAGCAGCACCTCCGTGCTGGCTGGCCCCCTTTGGCACCGGAACACAATAATTTATTAAGCTTTGAGACTTAATAAGTGTGCACAAATATCATGCAAACATTAGGACCGTATTCACAAACAGAAAGTGTATTAGCGACATAGACTTACACAAACATTTTGTAAACAAAAGGGAAGGGGTTATTTTCTGTACAAAATATGCAGGTTTCTCTCTCTTTTAATAATCTGTAAGATGTATCATACTTCTGGCATTTTCAAAAAGTGAAAACTGTATAAAAATAAATATTCTATGTACAAAACACACACAGGCCAATCCGAGGTTAGAGGCATCACTGCAAAATAAAATCAAAACAAAGCTCAGTTAGCTTCAGGGGGTCTGTGGATACTTCCTTCCTTGTAGGAAAGGGGGTGTAGCTCTTCCTAAATTGCATGGCAGCTCTTGGTAGGGAAACTGAGGAATCAAAAGGCTCCTAGTGGAAACTCAGTGACTTTAAGCGCCCTGAGGGTGGGAAACCGATCTTCACCTTCCAGTCATTCCCCCTGTGCCCACCAGAGGGCACTCTCTGGGCCGTCTTGGAGGCCCGGTTGGTTACAGCAGGGACCCAGACGGAATTTGCCATTTGAATGAACAGCCAAGAGGGTCTCTAGTTGCTTCCTAAGGTGTCATGGCCTTTTTTGTTTATTTTTATTTTTTGCAGTATTGGGGATTGAACCCAGGGATGCTCTACCACTGAGCTACATCATCAGCCCTATTTTGTATTTTATTTAGAGACAGGGTCTCACTGAGTTGCTTAGGGCCTCACTAAGTTGCTGAGGCTGGCTTTGAACTCGTGATCCTCCTGTCTCAGCCTCCCAAGTCGCTTGGATTACAGGCGTGCGCCACCACGCCCGGCTTCCAATTTTTATTTTGAGACAGAGTCTCCTAAATCGTCAACGGGCTTTGACCTTGCCGTCCTCCTGCCTCAGCCTTGAGTGCCGCTGGGATCACAGGCCTGTGCCACCATGCTTGGCTCTGCTGTAGTTCTGGATAGTGGCTGTTGGTCCTCTGTTAAACTCAAGTACTTAAATAAGAAGACCTTTTTTTAGGGGGTAAAGGGCCTGGGGATCTTCCAGGACACACTTCTGGCTTCTGTGAAGTTTTAACTAGGTCTTGCCGACCTGGAGAAGAGGGTGAGGTGTGGGTGAGAGGCAGATTCTTGGGGAGGCCCTTGAATGCTGGCCTTTTCCTATCCTTGGTTAGGGGCACTCCAGGTACCCCAGCGAGTGGGTATTCCACCTGGTGCATAAGGCTCCAGGGGTTCACTGCTTGTACCCACCCTGTGAGTGTCGGAACAGCACCGGGGAGCTTGTCTCCTTGCAGGCGTGGCTCTGCTGTCCCGGGAACAGGACTGGACTAGCTAAGCACGTGTGTGAGGCAGCGCGGCTGCTGTTACCTATGCCAGGGATGAAGGTGGGCTTCGGGATCTGCAAGCCAGTGGCCTTCAGACGGGGCATCCTGTGTCTTGGGGAGTGGGGGCTGAGTGGGGAGCTCATGGAAGAGCCGGCTCGATGGCCTCCAACTGCTTCAATGATGGCAAAGGTCAAGGCCAGTGGGAATACGTGAAGTGTCATTGTTGGTGGGGACTCTGGGAACCCAGGAGAGGCTGGACTGCAGATGGCACTCATGCAGACTTGGGCTCTGACAGCTGAAGTTCAAGGGGAAGCACAGAGTGGGCAGCCAGGCCATCCAGAGGTACAGAAGTGATGTAGTTTAGAGTTTAGGCAAAGTAGATGTTTTACATCTGGATAAATGCCATTATGTGGCTTAAATGACCTCCTCTGAATGCCACGAGAGCGGCATTGGGAATCTACTTCAAAACACACGCTCCTACTTCTGGGTGGCTACATGGAAATTCTATGCATTGAGGTTTGCTGACACCTTAAAAAGCATTTTGAAGCCTTCTCTGATGGCAGGAGTGCCTGGATGTTTAGCAGGCACCTGCCTTTGAAGTAGGCTTTCCCCACCCTTGTCTTCCTGCCTCATCTGCAGAAAGACAGAATGGAAACTGCAAACTTCCTGGCACTACTGGGGAGGGGCAGTGCGCCTATGTCCCCGAGGCAGCGCAAGCCTCTGAGAAGCTTACCTTGTTCCAGCAGCCCTGGACGGGTAAGCCATCTTCGCCCTGCAAGGAGAAGGGAAGCAGAGCCTCAGACTCAGACTGAGCAAGCAGGGAAAGGGTAAAAAGGGCCACAAAACATTCCAGCAGCTGATCACACACGGCCCACCCACTTTGGCCTATTTCTTCTCTCTATTCGAGGTGAGAACCTTGCAAGGGTATGAGAAACAGATGTGGCTGCTTTTGTTTTGACTTTGACATTGACTGAGGTTCCATGTACCTGCAGTGCAAGGACCAGAGGGGCTGTCTTAGCCTGTGGAATCAGCAAGCACAGATGTCCCTGAGTGCCCTGAGAGGACATCTCTGCTTAGCTCTATAAAGTGCTGGATGCTCAAATCACTTAGCACTTGGACTTCGATTTCTTCCTCTGCAAAACCTGGGTAAGGGGAGCCATGAAGTGACTGTCTCAGCCCACACACTCTCCAATCTCTTACTTGTATCTCTAGAGGAGGACATCTAGACAGTTCCAAATGACGGGTAGTGGGTGGGTTGGGAGTACCAGGGACAGGCGGCCTCAGGGGTATTGCAACATGACCCAGAGATGCCTTCAGCTAGGGAACAAAGGTTTCCGGCCCGGTCTTAGACATTGCGGGCTATTTGGGGCAAAATGCTGTAGCAGAGTGGGTAGCAACAGCTCGTTGTTGGTGGCAACCATGGAGCACCCTGTAACCTCATGATGTTCTGTCCACAGTGACGAAATCTTCCTGAGTCTCTGGCCTAACATCCTGCCCTTTCTGGCATGCCCCAGGGAACCTAGACATCTTCTAGAGGCAAGGTGGTGGGGGTGCAGCTGAACCCAGGGCGGGCCTAGGAAGGCAGCCCAGACTCCAGGATTTCAGGCTGCAGGGCGGAGACAGAGGCAGACACAGGGTTTCGGGGGGCTGGAGCAGGAGCTCAGTGTTCAGGAGGGTGGATAGGACCCCTCTGTGCCTTGGACCCCCTTCCCCCACCCACACCAGGCACCGGACCTCTCATCCTCTGGCATTCAGCAGCACTGGCCCTGACCCAGGATAAAGTCTAGTTATCTTGTACTAAAAGTCATGATGAACAGCTCCCCTGTCCCTAGGGCCACAAGAACACAGTGCAGGAGGTGGGATGGGAAACAAGAAAGGGAAGCTATGGGCAATTTCACAGCAAATTAATAGGCAAATGACAGGGGTTATGGGATCTTATTGGAGAAAAGGTCACTCTGTGGAAATGGTTAAGCAAGGATGCCCTTCATTTCCCGCTCTGGGTCGGGAGGGGACAACAGGGTGCAACCCACAGTGTCACCGTGACCCTTTGCCCCCTTCCCAGCACTCCAGGCTCTTCTGTGGCATTCTGCACAGGGACTCTGGGAGGGAGCCCAGCCTCTGGGCTGCATGTGGCTGCATGTCATTCCCACTGGGACATGGATGGTGGCAGGGGCAGTGGAGGGCTGTCTGGCAGAAAGAGGAAGCAATGAGCGTACAGGCGGCCACAGAGCTGAGGGTTCTCATAAGGTGGAGGGGTCGTGGCCCAGAGATGACCCGCTGCGGTTAGCAAATGCATCTCCGCGCGCTGCATGCCGCATGCGTGGGTTGCACACACAGGACCGGCAGGGTCAGGGAGGCGCTGCTCAGCATGCATGCCCTGCGCTCATCTTTTGTGACACATGCTGGTCCTAAAATGTCCCTCGTGTCCTTCAAGAGGTTTTATGTGACCCATATTTTCCTAAACTGTTTTTCATTCAAGGAGAATTTCTGAGCGACTCCAGGGCTGGGATGAGGCTGGGCATTGGGTATGAAATCAACTCCAGCACCCGCGCTCCAGCCCCACTGGGGAAGCGCAGGGCCAGCAGGAACCTCTTGGGTCAACTCCCTTGGAATCCAGTGTCACCTTCTTGTAGTTAGTTAAGAGGATCACGTGGAGATTCAGAGTGTCCCTGCCTGGAGAGGCACTGGAGCAGGTAGGAACTGCAGCCTCTTAGTCTGGGTGTGCTCGGGAGAGGGGTCCTTGGCTGTCTCCCAGCCTCCTGTTCCATCTTCCCCGGATTCTTCAGTGTGAGCCACTGGAAGATGTGGGACGGCGACCTTAAGCGTGAGTCTTGTAATATCTTCAGGGATTTAAATGAGGACGAACCCTTTGGGACTTGAACATCTGATCGTGGGCCATCCCCTAGTTCTGGTGGTGTCACTAGACCCCAGTGGCCCAGCCTGGAAGAACAGGCAGGGTAGCCGCCTTCTCCACCATAATTCTAGAATGTCCCAGCCTGCCCTACGTCTGGAAGCACTGTCTACCTGTCCCCTGCCAAACTGCCAGGGGGTGGAAGGCAGGGCAGTGGGGGCTGACTCCAGTGTCTGGCCAGGTGTTCAGCCAGCACACAGGAAGAAAAAGAAATCACCATTCTAAGAACCCATCCAGAGGACACGCTTTTCTGTTTGGGCTGGCATGGCAGCTCTCCCTAGAAGCAGTTGGGCAACGAGGATCAGAAACAGCCCAAACTGGCCTCAGGGTGAAGCAGATCAGGTACCCCCACCTCAAAGACCCTTGCCATAAGCTTCTCCAGGACCCTCGTCATAATTGTTCGTATTAACAGAATAACAGCAAAACTTTCTGCGAAGAACTCAATGTGGTTTGGAACTCCCTATTTTCTGTAAGGGCCAAGTGCTCCATCTTGCAAAAGCTAAACTTGCCCGCTAACTTGATGGTGTACAAGAATTGTTACTTCTGCTTTTTGTGGTAAAGACTTGTGAAAACTCTGTCTAAAAAAATGGAATGCAAATCACTTTTCATGGAAACCTTCAAACCCTCCTCCCACTGGGAATAGAGTTCAAAGAATTTCCAGACTCATGGTCCAGAGATTTTTTTCTTTTTGGCACGAGCTTCCTCTGGACCACTGCAGCTAATAAGCCTGCTTCCTGCCAATTCCTCAGGTGCCCAGCCTCAGGTGTCCTACGTGAAGGGTGGGAGGATGGCTGGAGTCAAGGTGTGATGTGCTGCACAAGTCGCTGCAGGGGAGGCCAAGAAAACACCCCAGCAAGCTTGGCATGCAAGAGGGCAGTGTGGCTGAGTGCCCCCGAGGACAGGGCCACCCTTGATGTCTACAGACACCACAGGAAGGAACGGGAGTTTGGGGGCACGCAGGTACAAACCACACACGTAGGGAAGCCCAAACTGGCCATGCAGGCAAGAGAGGGTGGGGCCATACCAATGGGCAGGGGGCATCCAGTCCGTCCAGCCCTGGTAACCCCGGCTCCCCTTTCTCTCCTTTAAAACCTCGGTGTCCCTGTTCATGAAACCAACCACGATGATTATTTAGCTCAAGGCTGGCCAGCTCCAACCCTGGAGTGGAGAGGCGCAGTCCTACCCTGGCCAGGATGCAGGACCCTGGAGGCACCTATGGATAAGGGGAAGATCCCAGCTGATCCCCATCTCCAAGTTCAGCCTGGTGCTCTTGTTGCACTCGGGAGCGTTCATCCGTGGAGCACGCACAGCCAGCCCCGTCTGCACTGACCCACACCTCCCTCTATAGATCCACAGGGGGCAATCGCAGGAAGCCTTCAGCTTCAGCCCTTCATAACTTTTAGAACCTTCAAATGGATTGAAAGGCGCTTGGGAACCCTGGCCGATGTGTCGCATATCTTTAGATCCAGGTTCATTTGGACTGGCTGCCTGTGGGCTGTCTGTCCTCCAATTCTGGTCTTCTGCTTTCAAGGCTTTAACTGGCTGGCGGGTGTCGCAAGGCTTTGTGGGGAGAAGCCCCTGGTCTGGCCTTATTCTGCCCGGAGTATCAGTGACGCTCAGGCGATGCTAACTCTGCGTCCTGCATCCTGACCCAGGGGGGATTCAGACAACAAAACACCGAAATGGCCCAAAACAAAGAAGGCAAATTCATGGCTCCCAAGTGCTACAAGGGTGCCCAGAGCCACACTGGAACCAAGAGCCAAGGCCTCGGCCCCAAATCCCTCTCCTCATGGTTTCTTCACTTCCGAGCATCAATTGTTCTGCATCTTCAAAGGAAGAGGGTTCAAAGGAAAGGGATTTAGCCTTAATTATTTGCAGCTGTGGTTTCAAGGCAACACCAACAGCCACGGGATTCCAAGTGCGCAGTGACTCCCCAGCTCGGTGTGGTCTATTTGCCTTCTTTGTTTCCAGCTTGCAAATCTCAAGAAAAACCCAGAACAATGCAAATGAAAAATGAAAACATACCAGTGGACAGGGCGCATCTAATCCAGGTGCTCCTTGGTCTCCCTTATCCCCTTTAGGCCCCCTAGATCCTTTCTTCCCCCTTTCCCCCTGTAAGTGATGGTTTAATTCAAGGAAAAAACAAAACAAAACGGAACATCAAAACTTTAGGGTCATTCATATGTTAAGGTTAGAGACAGAAAAAGAAAATGAAAGAGGGAAAAGTAGATTTTCTTAATTAGGATAGTCTCTCCAGCAAGATGTGGGGTCAGTCCCTACCTCCCTGCTTGAAGCACCTGAGAGTTGGACCCAGGAAGGTGGGTGGGGGACAGGGAGGAAAGGGAGGCCAGAGGCAGGGGGCACCTCCAAGTCAGAGGTGGTGGGAAATGGGTACTGAAGATGCTGGTCCCCAGAGAGGGTCTGAGATGACCTGGGTGATAAAGGGACATCTCCTTCCCTCTGTCGGAGGGTCTATTTTTGAGGGGCTTTGGGCTGATAACCTTTTGTCCTGATTAGTTTTCAGCCTCTGATGTTCTATTAGGGGGCAAGGGTGGAGTCCTGGGTGTGCACCTGACCGTGCGTGAGTGCAGCATGCGGGTCCGTGCTCGTGCCCGTAGGTGTGCATGCGTGTGCACCTGTGTATGTGTGTTCTCAGCTGGGTCCTCCCATTTGGTGTGTCTGGTTCACACGGGTCTGAAATCAGATGGGTGTTTTTGTAAACTTTGTGTTGTTACAGAGAACTATTTGTGGATGGACGTGTTGGTTCAAGGAATTCCTTTATTTCTGAAAAGCTTCAGTAAATATCATCTTTCTAAACAACCCTATTTTTTTTTTTTTACATGTCAGAGTTCATTTAAAGAAGAGGGGCTGTGGGAAATTCTTAAAAAGGAAGTATCAAGCAGGGCATGATTGTACATGCCTATAATCTCAGTGACTCAGGAGACTGAGGCAGGAGGATCACAAGTTCAAGGCCAGCCTCAGCAATTTAGTGAGACTATCTCAAATACAATAAAAAAGGGGGGTGCTGACTGGGGATGTAGTTCAGGGGTAGAGCCCCTTGGATTCAATCCCTGATACAAAATTAAAAAAAAAATCAACCTTGTAAGGAATTTGGATTTGGATTTTCATATGTTGTTTCCTTAAAAGTGACCGAGCGTGTTCCTCGAGAGTCTTCCCAGGAACTCTCTCAGGGAAGACTGTTTATCTAATGCTTAGGGATTTGCACAGGGTTTCTCCCGTATGTTGATCAGAACAAAGGTTTGAATGAGAGCTGATTCTGCCAATTGTCAGTGTTCTGACTTTGGGAAGCTACATAACCTGTCTCAGTTTCTTTACCTGTAAATGGGTACAGAACACCCATTTCAATGATTTGTTGTGAGGTCTTTGTGCATATTAAATGCTTAATAATAATGGCATATCAGAAGTGCTCAGGAAGTGATAGTTGCTAATAATGATAACAATGACTCTTCTTTCCTGTTCGTCAACATAGGAACCACAGCTGCTGCCAGAGGCAAGTCATGGGGTCGGAGCTTCGCGTCTGGGTGTTCCCGCAGTGGCAAGCTGCGTGCTCTTGAGTTTGTTAGAAGGAGGTAGACTTTAACAAATACTTCTGATGTTTCCCTGGATTTTTGAAAATTCCCCAAATTTCTTGATTCCAGAGGTTGTCTGCAATTGCCAGCGCATTATTTATTCTAAGTGAATTAGAAAACGACGTTCGTATGTATGTGCATACTAGGTTCAGTCCCCGAGGATCCAGGACGTGTCTGCCAACAGGGACGTCATAACATAACCAATCCCAGATGGCAGATAAGCTCTTTGGGTGGGACCCTGGTGCACCTCGGAGTCCAGCCCCTCGTTCTCTTTGGGTCATGAGATCAGTGGGCAAAGCTGCCCAGAGGTGGGCATTCCAGGCCCTGGATGATTTGCCTGAGGGTAACAGGGTGGATCATGTGCTCGACTTGATAAGGGTCACTTTGGGTCACTGTGTTCTGAGTCTTTAAAGGTATTGAGTAGGAGCTTTGCCTACATCTTCCCTGTCCCCCAGCCGCAGTGAGGGGCAGAAGAAGCCCTGCAGAAGGATTCTAGCTGGCAAGGGGGAAACGGGCAAATAAAGTCAAGTGCAGAGATTTTTAAAACGATAGATGTAAATGTATGAAATTGATTTCAGAGGAAATAAATTACAAGGGGAGAAGGGGAAGGGAGTGGGTGAGAGTCATGGGGTTACAAAGGAGTGAGCGTAGTGGGGGAGAAAGATCAGAGTAAAGGAAGGAGGAAGTGTGCGCAGGTCCGGAGAGAGCGTGGAGGAGGAGGAGCTGAGACGTGGAGGCTCAGGGAAGTCTCACACACCCACACACACACACACACACACACACACACACACACACACAGGCATGCACACACCCAGGCAGGCAGGCATCAGGGATGGCAAGCCTCCTCCCCGCATGCTCAGACCTTTCCAGTTGGCCAGCGCTCGGGCAGCACCACTGTATACCCAACCTCTAGAAGACCACATGGCTGGATTCATGCTACCCTTTGTCCTCTGACTGATTTTTTTTTGATCCTAAACATGGCTCTTGGGCCACATTCACAGAGCTACTTAGAGACAGAGAGGAGGCCCTTAGTGACAAGGGTAGAACCTTGATCTGGCTGTCACATGTGTCCTAGCTGGCTCCCTGCTTTGGGCTCTGGACTTTGGCCTACCTCTACGAGGACCTTCTCTCTTTCTTCCATGAACAGGAAGGCGGCTGTAAAGCCATCTTGGCGGGAACATGGGGCAAAGGCTGTCTTAGTTCACTATAAGCTTTGGGTCGGTGGGATCCCCAGGCGCCATGAGGGCACCTCTGGGGGCTGCCTTACAGGGAGTCTCCTCCCACGCTCAGGTAGGGCAGGGGCTTTCCCCATCTCTGCTTTTACCTCCCCAGGTAACAAGCGGTTTCTAACCAGAACGCTGTCTTAGGCCTCCTGGCATTTTACCTGGGTTGAAACATCAAGATCCTGAGCTTTCAAGAAAAACAAAACCAAACAAAGCCCAAAGTGGAGCACCAGCCTGCTGGGGCCTTTCTTGGGTTAGGAGGCTCCAGTCCCAAGCCCTCTCATCTCTCAGAGGGGTGCTGGCCATTAGGGAGGTGTGAGCCAGGAGGCGAGACTTAGAAGAGACTCCTGGAGCACACTGAATCTCCTGGATGAAGGGCAAATCTCCCATGATGTGCCTTGGGTTCTAAACTTGTTCTTTGGGATAAGTCAACCAGCTCTGTCTGGTGGACTCCAAGGAAGTTTTGTGCGACTTCACTGCTTTCTGAACTTGACTTAGACTAATTGACACATTCCTAACCTATACATGGATGGGGGACATTGTTAAATACCAGGAAGGGGAAAGGAAGTGTCTTCCCAGTGATTGCTGGGGCCTCAGAGGATCATTCAATTACACCAGTTGCTTCGGCACCAGAGCCTCAGCCCCGTCCCTCTCCTCCCCCTCCCTCCCTCTGTGACAAGGGTACTTTGCCTGCTCTGTACCTCTCCAGCAACATCACTGTTGTCACTTGAAGGCTGCAACCTTCAAGTGGCTCAGTGCCTGGAGCCAACTGAAAGTGTCTTAAGAAATAGGTTTCACAAATGGACTATCATAAAGGAAACCAGAACACGTTAGAAACAAATTAGAAAGGAGGTTAGTATGCCAAGAAGAGGTGGAATGATCACATTTCATAGAGGCCTGAAGGGCTGGCCATAAGTAGGTCTGTTTGCTCCAGTGGCTTCTAGAATGAGCCTTGCCATGGACAGGACTGGCTCTGTCTGCTTTCTCTTGTGTATAGAATCTGTGGGGGACACTGAAGTGGTTTTGACCAGCTGCCAGTGAAGAGCGTTTGGGAATAGAGAAGTGCTCAGGAAACACTTCTTAAACGGAAGAAAATGGAGTTATCTTCTGCCATCTATGAACACATAAAACCCGGCACTTTCCATCCATGAACATGGTGTCTATGTTCAAAGAGCAGACACAAGACCTGGGTTCTGGATCCATCTTTCTGGGTTTCGTTTCTCCATCAATCTGTTCCTCCCATTCCTTCCCTTCTAAGATCCTTGGAATTTTACGACCCTCTAGAAGATGTCCCTGGGCCTCTAGGGGCCACGTGCAACCCAGGGAGAATGCCTGTGAAGTAGCAGCAGAGACCTTCTAGGAAGGACCTGTGGGTCATCTCCAGGTCAGACATAGTTAAAAGATCACAGCTGGACCCACACACCCAAGGCTGTGGCACCTGTCCTATGCCATCAAGAGGCTGTGGGTGCCATGGACACTCAGTGTGTCCCAGGATGGCAGGAAAGAAGGGGCCTGGAAAGCACATTCATTTCATAGTCCTGTCCACTCGGAAATTGCGAGCTTTTCTTAAGGGCCTGGCTGTCGGCACAGCTGTCTGCTTGTTCTCTGGGATTATTAATTCCTGGCAGGGCCTCAGAAGGTAAAGGACAAGGTAGGAATGGATCTGAGAGTATCATTTAGGGGTCAGTTATCAGGGCAGCATGGGAGCACTGGACCCCCCTGGCTCTGTGTGACAGTGTTTCTCTGACAGCCACTGGAATTCAGTGTCCCCAGGAAATGTGGAAATACACATGCTTCAGTTTCAGGTCGGGCCCCAGGTTCTTTGCATGCTGTGGATTAAACCCCTTATTATAAAGTCTTTCAATTTAAGAAGATTTATCAGGAGAAACTGTATTTTCCACAATGGGTCAGGAATCCCCTGTGGATCATTCCAGCCTTCAGGAAGATGTTAGTAACCGGAGCTGAAGCGCTGAAGCGTGGGGCTCACACTCACCCGGTGTCCTTTGTCCCCGGGTGGTCCATGTAAACCCTGCAATGAATCAGAGAAACAAAGACACGTTAAAGGGGAAAGCCAGAATGGTCAGAGTCATTCCTGCCAGGCTCAGAAAGTGCTGGACTGATGCCCAATTCAACAGGGACAGGCTTGGGTATCCCCATTTTACAGAAGGGGGACAGAGAAGCAAATCCCTCCAAGGACTTGACCTAGAGGCAAATGGGTTTTCTTGCTGGTTTTCTTTTCTCCTTTTCCTCCTCCTCCTCCTCCTCCTCCTTCCTTCTCCTCTTCTTCTTCCTCCTCCTTCTTCTTCTTGCCCCTCCTCCTCCTTTTTCCTCTTCTTCTTCCTGTTCTCCTCCTCTTACTCTTCCTTGTTCTCCTTTTCCCTCTTCCTCTTCTTCCCTTTCCCCCCCTCTTCCTCTGCCTCCTCCTCCTCTTCTTCTTCTTTATTATTATTATTGTTATTATTATTATTATTATTAGTAGTAGTATATATATTTTTTGCACCAGGGATTGAACCCAGGGCACTTAACCACTGAGCCACATGCCCATCTTGCAGGTCTTCTTGCTGTCCAGCCATGTCCTGACTTGTACTCATTTTCTTCCAAGATCACTCACATGGACGCATGGGGGATTCCGAGGACATGTCCTCGGGCCCAGAATGCTCTTGGCGGAGGAGTATTCCCCAGGCTCTCCTGCCAGGCCTTGCTAGGAATGACTTTGCAGTTTTCTCAGACCCTCTTTCAAGGTGGGAAATGCCCTAGGGGAACAGGCAGGAGGGAGACTGGTCCACACAAGCCTACCCAGCCAACATGTGCTCGGCCTTCGAGGATGGGAAAAAGCAGAGGTCCGGGTTCTTCTGGACAGACACTTGACCTTTACAACAAACCAGCATGCGACCGTGCTACATGGAAGGCTAGGTCCGTTCCCTAAGGCCCAGCTCCCCAGGAAGGCTCCATGGCTCACAGAACACCCTTTCTGTGCCAGAGATTGGATTTGGTTCTGCCCTTCCTCATGGGCAGGAACCATGGCATGATCACCTGGGAGGCCCCTCTGTGTCCCTTACAGAGGCTCAGGTAGAAGGGCTTGGGACATTGCTGCATCCCTGGAGATGGGCCAGAGGGCTGAGCACCTGGGAAGTTCCAGGGCCCCCGGAAGTTCTAGCCCACCATAGTTGCCTCTTGGCAGCTTCCTCTATCAGGGAAATGAGAATTCTCCTGGGCCTGAGTTTGTGCTCTGGTTCTAGACTCCGTTTCGACCTTGTTTCTGTGGGGGCGGGGTGTGCAGAGAGAACCTCTGATTCCACACAACTCACAGGAAGCCCGGCTGCTCCCGTTGGTCCCGTCATCCCTGGGTCTCCTTTGCTGCCCTGAAATGAGAGAAGAAACCATGAATCCTCCCTGAGGTGGCACCAGTCTCCCATTACTATTTCCTATCCTGGTGGGAAGCCTGGGAGCCTCCCCAGCCTCCCTGAAGGACCCTCTGGAAGCCAGATCTGCATGGGTGGTGGGGTCCCACTGGTGCAGACTCTGCCCTGGAGGGACTTGGAACCCCTCATTCTCCCTCCAGCAGTGCCTGTCCCCCAAAGCCCTCTGGATGGACTGAGCAGTGTCCTAAGGGTACTGGTGGTTGACCTGAGAGAGAAGCAGCGGGGGAGAAAAAGGAGCAGGAAGGTGGCCTAAGAGCTTCGATTTCATCTCTGCAACCTCAGTGTCATCTCTGGGAGCAGCCATCTCATTTCCTTGTGTGGCAGTGATCTCAGAGAAGCCCAGGCCCCTCTGCAGAAGCTGCCCATCCCCTGCACCCCTGGAGACAGTCAGAAGGTGGGTAGATGGAGAGAAGAGGAGCTGCTCATGTAGGCAGAGTCAACAGGCACCCCTGGGGACCAGCCTGCCCTCCAGCGAGCCCAACCCTGAGAGTGTGGGTTTCCTGGGAGCAGCCGGTGCAGGAAGGCAGGTGGCTCTCCCCCACGATGGAGTCACCCCCCACTCCACATGGGATGGGGCTGGACCTTGGGTGTCACCTTACATGGCCAAGGCCACTCATCTCAGTGGGAACCATGCCTAACACCCTGGCCTCCTGACTGCTTGATGTCCTCAGGGACTTTCTAAACAGAACATGGCACTCAGTTCTGTGCCATTTCCCTTCATCATTATGAAATTTAGGCATGTGCAGCCACAACATCCCCTGGAGCCTTGCCAGACTGAACCTTGACAGGTGACAGGTGGTTAGAAACCAAAGTGCAGGAAGCTTGCCCCCTCATCTCTGTCATGCCTGGCTCTCCATGGACTCCCCCCTCCCCAGGCTGCGGGCAGAGTGAGCAGGGGTGACGGCCCAAGTGCTGAGGCTAAGGAAGGGTGGCCTGCCACCTGGGCTCCCGGCCCCCCGAGCTCTCACCCTCTCGCCCTTTGGTCCAGCTGGGCCTGGAACTCCAATTGGTCCTGGAGTACCCTGAGGAGGTGAAAGAAAAGAGAGTTGAGGGGCCGGGTGCTGGGGAGCCCTGGGAGTCCCGCCCCACAGCTGGAGATGAGCAGTTTTCAGGGTTGGCAAGGCCAGGCTTGTTCGGGGTGGTCATTTGAGGGGCCATTTGTGATCCTTTTGGGGCTCAGAGGCCTTGGAGGAGAGAGTCCTGGCCCTGCCTCAGAGCCAGATCAGGGGAGCGAGACCCCTTTGTGTCCCAGCCAAGCTTGCCAAGGCTGAAAATGGCAGAATGGTTGCTGAGTTTGCTCCCAGAAGCACTTGGGAGGGAAGTGACCCTGTCCCAGGCGGGGCCTAGGGTGGGCGCCCCTTTGCTGTTGCAGCTTTGCATGCAGCAGGGGGTCTTCAAGCCACAGAGACCAATGCAGATGGGCACACAGAGGCAGGCGTGAGGGGCCCTTCAGCAGACCTGTCCCTGGCCTTGGCTTCTGACCCCCCACCAAGTCCTGGGGACACACTGGGCGGGAGGGGTTAGTTAGGGTGCCCTGGGAGCCTGCGCCACATGGGCCTGCGGAGAGGAAGGCCATGGCCTCTCTAACTCAGGGTGGTGGGGAGCTGGGGCGGGAGCCCCAGGAGCTGCACGGCTTGGCGACGGAGCAGGGCTTCCTGAGCATCGTCTAACACCTTCCCCTGGTTCCCAGCTGCAGCTGGATGACCAGCCTCCGTTTCACAGTCTCCTCTTTCTCTGCCTCCCTGTCTCACTCAGGCAAGGGCGTGGGGCTTGGGTTGGGCCTGGGGCAACTTCTGGAGCTCTGAGTGGAGCCAGGAAAGGTGGAAAGCAAGGAGGAAATGCTGATTTTCTCCACCTGAGAAAAAGCACCAGGTCAGCTCTGTGCCCGACTGGCAACTCTGAGGAACGAGGGAGGCCGTGGGCATCTGCCACCGAAGAACTACAAAGGTAACTGAGCCCAGATCAGGGTGATAGCTCAGAACGGGCTCAGAGTCCCGGGGCCAGGCTCCAGCCCTGCCTCTAGGCATAGACTCCATATTGGAGCAGTTCCGTAGCCTATCTGGGTGGCAGCTTTCCCCTCTGTGAACTGAAGAGGGTGACCTCAGTGTCTCCGCCCAGGCCAGCGTCAGGTCCAGATGCAGGAACGCTGGGCCTGACACTGGTGCCCATTCATACAGGGGTAGTAATTTTGGCAGGGCTGGATTCTTTCCCCCCACAAACCATTCTCCTTTAAGGTTGTGACAAAGCAAATAAAGCTGAGGTCAGAGGGGAGAGGGCATGTGTTCACACTGCTTCTGCCTGTCCAAGAGGGAGGGACGAGCAGCCCAGCGGGAGTCACAGTTTCTCTGCCAACAATGTCAGCTCAACCCCCAGCCCTGGCTGGGCACCTGGGACAGGTGTGCTTGGTGAGGACGGTGGATGAGAGGAGGCCGTGGTGGAGGAGTGAGGCATGAGAACGCCTGGAAAACAGGCACAGCTCTGTTGGTGAACTGGGGTGCCAAGTCCTCCACCGCACAGGGGCTCTGAGGAGGTGTGGCCTGCTGTGCTCGCTGTGTCCATGTCACCTTTCTCTCTCTCTCTCTCTTTTTTTTTTTTTTTTTTTTTTTTTGAGATGGTCAGGATGTTTCCCAGGCTGGCCTCAAACTCATGGGCTCAGGAGGTCCTCCTGCCCCAGCCCTGGTGCCACCACCCCCCACCCCGCTCACCTCCCCTCCTTTAGGAGGGCACAGAGTAGGCATTCATTAAGTTGAGGCTCTGATGGGGTCACCCGTGGCCGTGCTCCCTCTACAGCTCTAGGCTGCTTCTGGCATCAGCTGTGAGTGCCCCCTGGGAAGCTCAGCACCCCTCTGTCCTGTCTGTAAGTCCTCCCCTCCACAGAGACCCTGCAAGTTCTCCTCTCTCCTGGGTGCCACTCCACCAGCTCGGCAAGCTCACCTTCTGGGAGGACACAGGCCCGTGTGGCCTTGAAAGCTCCCTGCGAGGCAGAGCTGGGGCTCACGGGCTGGACAGGGCTGGGCCCATACGTGGCTCTGGGAGGGGGTGTCAGTGACTCCAACCCCTGGAGAGGAACCCTGCATCAGCCAGGAGCACCACAGCTCTGAGGACCTCGCAGGGTGTTCGGGGAGGGGACCTGAAGGACACTTCAGTTGTTTGGCACAAGCAGAAGTGCTGGGGCTTCCTGGTCAGGGGTGAGAGACGCCCGTTGCCTGGAATCATGAGGAATGGAGAGAGTGGACTGGGGGTCCTCCACCCACTCTGTGATCAATCTCTTTGTTGGGCCGCAGAGCGACTGTGGTGTCACGGGCAGAGGTGTGGTTAAACCTGCCCACGGGACACTGAGCTGGGACTGGCCTCTGTGCTCCTCCAGGCTTGCCTGTCCTCCCCCTTCCATGTCACTGCCCCCCACCTCCCTAGCTGGTGGCTTCACAGGTTTCACGGGCAGACAGGAGAGGGACAGAGCCACAGCATGAAGACGACACAGAGTGACGGGCACATATAGACACTGTCGTGTTCCCTGGGGACGAGTCAAGGTCCACAGCCCCAGGGTGAGCTTAGCGTTCCTTCAGGGTCAGGGTCGGTGCTGCTGGAGCAGCCCCCGTGCCCACACGGGGCAGGCTCGAGGTTCCTGGGTGCAGCTGTGGGCAGGGGAGGTCAAACCAAAGCCAGCCTCGGACGCCGAGGCCTGGAAAAGCTCTTCTGCACGTGACGTGGGTGGGACCTTCTACCGGTCACGGTGGGACAAGGTGTGACTCACGGGGGAAACAAGGCCACAGGGGGACAGACGAGAGGGATCACAGGCTGGGCATGGGGCGGGGCGGGGTGGGGGTAACAGAGAAGTGACACTCACCGGTGGCCCAGGCCTGCCGTCCAAACCTGAAGCTCCCTGGACGAAGGGCACAGTTTGACCAAAAGGAGGGGGAGGGAGGAGTTGGGGGAAGAGAAAGGGGACAACAGGGAGGGGAGAGGTGAGTAGAGCAGTGACCGTGGACAGACACAAACGCTGGCACTCCAACACAACGGGAGAATAAGCTCTGGGACAGGGAGCGGCGTTCACATGGAAACCAACGAAAGCATGGAGACACCCAGGCTGTGGCGGCGGAGAGCGGACTGGACAGAGACCAGGGCCCAGGGCTGCTCAGGTCCTCCGCGCCCCGCTGACCTCTCTCCTTCCAGCCCCTCCCAGAGCCCCTCTCTCAAGGGTGGCGGTCAGTGCTCCAGGGAGAGGGATTCAGACAGGGATTCCTGGAGAGGCTTGGGAACCCGAGCCTGGCCTTTCTCCCAGGATGGGCTTCACTAGGGGGCACGTGGAGGGGGCCCAGGTGAGGGGGTCTTTCAGGCCTCTTTTGCAAATCTATTGAGATAAGATCCCCTTCCCCAACCCCCAGGGACTCAACTCTGAGTTCTAGCACATAGGTTTTTTTCTTTTTTCTTTTTTTGGAGCAGGGATTGAACCCAGGGGTGCTTATTCACTGAGCCACATCCCCAGCTCTATTCTGTATTTTATTTTAAGACTGGGTCTCACTGAGTTGCTCAGGGCCTCGCTAAGTGGCTAAGGCTGACTTTGAACTCATGATCCTCCTGCTTCAGCCTCCTGAGCTGCTGGGATTACAGGCATGTGCCACTGCGCCCAGCTCCAGTGCATTGCTCTGAAACCAGGTAGGAGCTGGCCTGCTTCTACCCCAGCCTGGCGGGAGGAGTTGGCCCTCTGATGATAATACCAATGGTGTCTGATGTTTCTTTGGCACTTAACAGTTTTCAAAACTTGACCCAAACTCAACCTGTCCTTATGCTCCCAGACAAGAACCCTTTTATAGAAAAAGCTGACTGGATCATAGGTCTAAGTCACATGTCCCCAGTGGCAAATGGGTGGGCAGATGGGCTGCTGCTCAGAGCCCTCTGCTGACCAGGGATCCAGGGTAGGAGTGGAGCTCTCAGTTCAAGGGTAGGTGATGAAGCTGTCCCTGTGATCCACCTAGGAAAACCAGGGGCTGTTCTCTCAAGATTCCAATGTGACAAGCCAGGAAGGAAGGAGGCTGTGGAGGGGTTGGTGGTTAAGGGCTGAGTTCTTGGAAATTGCTTCCAGTGGGCCTCAACCTCAGCATTTGCTTTCTTTCTTTTTTTCTTTTTTTTTTTTTTTTTTTTTGGTACAGGGGACCGAACCCAGGGTCACTTAACCATTAAGCCAAATCCCCAGCCCTCTTTATTTGTTTTAAATTTTGAGACAGGGTCTTGCTAAGTTGCTTAGGGCCTTGCCAATTTGCTGAGGCTGACTTCAAACTTGCAATCCTCCTGCCTCAGCCTCCCAAGCCACTGGGATTACAGGTGTGCACCATTGTGCCTGGCTTCAACATTGGGATTTTAAAGGTAGAGGGAAACCCACAGAGAAGGGTGTGCAGCAGGCTGCTTCCTTCCCAGGAAAGGATTCTCCCTCCTAGTTGGATAGAAGGATTCCACAGGGACTTGGGACTGACCTTGGCTCACAGGCCAGAGCCGAGGTCCTCAACTCCAGCTGCATATAGCATCCCTTGGGGTGAAGTTACACGATGCAAAAGGCCAGGTTGTACGGTGGCCCAACACAACCAGTCTCTGTGAGTGGCCTGGGAGATGGTATGGGGACTCAGCATGCTGCTGGCATTGAGGACCACTTATGAGGTGCAGATGGGAGGAGCTCAACAGGATGTGGGTGGAGAGCAGGCTGTACCATGGCTGCAGTCAAAAACCAACGGGAGCTGATAGCCATTTGCTGTGTCCATGCAGCATCAACATGTGGCCTTCAGAGGCCTGGGGCGGAGGACACACACTTCACACTTTCAGGCTTTCTGTGGGCCTGCAGTGTGACAAATAAATTTGATCTAATGGTCAAATTTAATGGGGGAGATTTCATACAAAATCTTTGATGTCCAGCTTCCTTTGAAAAACTGGAAGATCCTGAAATGCTCCTTCCTCCAGGGCAACTGTCCACTGAGCTGAGAAGGGGAAAGGCAAGGTGGTGTCTAGGGTACCACAGGTGCCATCACTCCCCACTGACCCCTGGAGGCCCTGTGTCTTGCCATCCAGGAACACACTTGCTCTCAGTTTTCTTAAGCTGGGAAGCGTTTCTCTGACCCACGGCTCCACTGAAAGTTGAAGAATTAAACAGACTAGGGACTTGTCATTCATCTGGCACTTCCTGGGTTACCTGTGTGGTCACTGTGCCAATGGCATGCCAACCTCTGACTGAATTCTCCAACATTCTCTGGGTGGTCGGGGCCATGAGGGTGGCAAGGGGAGATTTGTGGTTGAGGGGGAAGGAAGGCGCTTCCGAGGGAGGGTGTGCTTAATCATTCCGGACACAGCTCACGGCATGGGAAAATGTCTGCTGAAGTCGTTAGTTTTCTGTAAGCACGTCAAGAAAACCAGCTTCTTAAGTCACCTTCTGTGTGTTGCATTGATGAGGGTGTAATCACACCTTCGTTTGCTGCTGGGTGACTGAGGTGCAGGAACCAGAGCTCCCAGCTCTTCTGAGCTGGGGAAGTGGCTGCCCACTGCTCTCTGTGGCTCCCTGGGATGGGGACGGAGAAGTCTGAGTGACTGAAATGAGTCCCTCTGCAAGGCTGTGGCTTCAGTGGAGAAGCAGCCTGGCCACCAACCTCCCATGTGACCTCAAGGGACCATCAGTAAAATGATGAGATGGATTACTAACATTCAATCTCAGTGGGCTGTGATGTGATCACCGGGACACCCTGAGGTGTAAAAGGCCATCAGGCCACTGGAGTTGGGAGCACAGGGACTCGACGGCCCAGCCCCTACTTCTAGACAGGAAGGTACCCTCTGAGCAGCCTTCACCAGGAATGGGGCCTTGAGCCCTGGGCAGGCTGAGGTCAGAGCTCTCTGAGAACCTGGGGTACAAGTGGCCTTAACCTGCTGGGACCATGACTTCTCATATGCTTTGTTGTGGCTAGTGCTTAAGAGGCGAAAGCAGGGGTACTCTTGGGGTCCTTCTGGGAAAATGGGTAGGATGGAGAATATCCCTCCCCAGGGTCCCACTCTTCCTGAACCCTCCAAGCTTGACTCCCAAAGAGTAGACACTGATTGCCCACATCAGGGACAAGCCGGTCCTGGGGCTGTTCTCAGGTCACTCGGCCTCTCCCCTGGACTTGCTTTGGGGCCGGGTCCCTGTCTTATTCAGCTTCACACTTCTAAGCACCTCTGGAGGAGGCCCTCAGAAGGAGAATTAGAGCCCATGGTTTTGCCCAGGTGGATAGGAAGGCCACTGGGAGCTCTGGACGAATGCTCAGAACTTGAGAACCTGGAGTTTTCTGGTAGTCTCTCCCAGGGGCTGGCCACCCACTCCTGCCCATCAGGGCCACCCAGCCGGGCTCCTTCCTCACAGTAGTCCCTCTGGGTCTAAGATACTCACGGGTAAGCCCAGAGGCCCTCGGTCTCCTTTCTCTCCCTGGGCACCCTTCTCTCCTTTTGCTCCATCTAGTCCTGCTTCTCCCTGGAGGAGAAGGAGACAAGAGCACGTCACAGAGGGCATGTCCTGGACAACCCGTTCTTGCATTGTGGGCTCTGGAGACAGGGGTGGAGTTTGTAGAGGAGGGAGGAGGTGGAGGTGGCTGCATCACAGGTGGCAGCCTGGAGACTCTGAGAATCCCTGATTCGCTACCTGGCCTCTGCCCCAGCATCCCCTGGTAGCGCTGAGTTCCCCAAAGGGAAGAGGGACGTGTGGAGTGGAGGCCACACACAGGGCAGTTCCAGGTCAGGCTTTGACATAGGTGACCGTTTGCAGGGCAGGAACACAGGGACCCTGCAGGATCTGTGGCAGATGCCTGGAATTCTCCCACCAGAGCACCAAGACCTAGTTGGGAGAAGAAACTTCCCCAAAGTGCCTTATAGGATGCTCTGAAGGGAGCAAGGGCTGTTGTCATGCCAACAGCCTCCCGCCTCCCTATTCATCTGAAATGCTTTGGAGGAGACTGAATAAACTGAGCCAGTGGGCTCGGCCCTGCAGAGGAGTCCACACTGCACTGCGTCTGTCTTCCTCCTGTACTGGAGGGTGAGTGGATAGTATGGGGCAGGAGAAATGGGAAAAGGATCTCACCATTTGCTAGGAATCTAGCCTGTCACTTTGTGTGGATGAATGGGAAAATCCTGTCTCCAAAGCATGTCAGATGTCAGTGCTGGATGCTGACAGCACTCCGCTGACTGGAATGTCCCATGATGCCATTTAGGGAGAAGGGTTGGCTGGGCCTCTGACGCACTTTCCCTCTTTTCTGCTTTCACTGATGCAAACCCTCCCCGAGCTGGGCCCAGCCCCTGTCACATAACCCCTTCTCACCTTTGGTCCAGGAACACCTTGGAGCCCCTGCATTTGGAATCAAAACAAGGTGCATTAGAATTGCATCTCTAGTTAGCTTCCTGTCCACAGGTTGGACCCTAGAAGAGGAAGGGTTCTGGGTGCAGTGTGGTCTAGAGCTCCTGCCCACAAGTAGAAGGGAATGCCAAGAGAGGTCGTGCTTGGGGCTTCCTGGGGTGGAGTCTGAGCCAGACTTTCCCAGCCAGGAGCCAACAGAAAAAACCCTGTGGCCCCCATGGGAACACTGAGGAAATAGAGCAAAAACTGAATTAATTAACATATGAAAAGTACTCAACAGTATCTGGCACACAGTAAGTTTCAATAAATGTTGATTAGTATCATTATTGTTTTGGGGGGTACTGGGGATTGAACCCAGGGGTACTTGACCACTGAGCCACATCCCCAGCCCTATTTTGTATTTTATTTAGAGACAGGGTCTCACTGAGTTGCTTAGGGCCTCGCTTTTGCTGAGGCTGGCTTTGAACTCGCGATCCTCCTTCCTCAGCCTCCCGAGCCGCTGGGATCACAGGCCTGGCATCACCCTGGCGATGAGTCTCATTGTTGCTGCTACTACTTCTACAGTGACAGCAGGTGACATGGAACCATGCAGAGGTACAGACTGGCATTTGTTGACTTGGGGTGCTTGGGGACCCTCTAGGCGTAATGCAAAGGGGCCCCACAGTTACATTTCTGTAACTACAGGAAGGCCAATCCGGGGGGGCTGGTTTTAATGGGTCACTTTATTTTAATCCAGTTTTCTTGCCAGTCCGGTAACAGGAAGGAGGAAGGGGAAGAACGGATGTGGGATGGAAAAGTAAACGTCAGGCACTGCTTAGTGACAAAGTCAGCCCAGGGCTGCCATGCCAGTCGACAGTTTCCAGGGACCCAGGCCATGCCCAGGCTCCTCAGTGTCATTGGGATGCCGTGTCTAACGTGGGAGGGAAGAGGAGTAGGGACTACCATGGGAGGTGGGTGTGGTGGTTAGGGATCTGATCATGGCGGACTAAAATTCTGTCCACAGGGATTCCGTACTTACTGGAGGTCCAGGAGGCCCCTCTGGCCCTGGTGGCCCAGGAACCTGGAAGTCAAAGAGGAGCCCAGTTACACACATGTGGTCCTCCCTCCTGACATGGCCCGGAGTCTGTGGAGGACTGCAAGGCCATAGGAGGACAGGGCTGCTCACTGGAGGGAAGCCCAGCACACAGTCTCCCAAAAGAAGGCTTAGGACAGGTCAGAAACTCAGAGCAACCCACGGGCCTGCACAGCGTTGCGAAAATTGCCAGGAAATGTCCCTAAAATATCCATTCTTCCACATTTTCTTAAACTCCTAGAAAATCTGATAGAACTGTGTTCACGCCATGTCCATCAGGGCAGCAGTGCTTGAACAGCTCTCCTGAGAGGAGCAAGAGCTTCTCCATGGGGCACGAGATCCCTGGTCCACCCCAGTCTCTGCCACCCTGTATTGTCTTTAACTCGACCCTTTTGCATTCCCAGTGGCAGGCCTGGTCCCTGCAGGCATTTGAATTTGAGGTCCTTTGCTTAGAGGAGCAGAGATTGCATCTGGAATGGGGAGAAGACTGAGATGTTTCTGAAGGATGTTTCTCAAGTCCCCGGGGTTTGCGACAGATAGACTGTGGATCCCATTCCCCACCGAGGGCAGACTGCGGAGGAGAGGTTCAGGCTGGATGGTGAAGCTGGAGGAGCCCAGGCTACCTTCTCCTCTACAGAGATGGTGCCCACTGCAGTCTGTCTCTGATGAGGATGGACACTCATTGTCTAGGGCCAGCCACTTCCTGCCCCTTTCTGAGCTGAGCACCCCACCCCTCAGCTCTAAGGTTCTCCTTGGATGCCTCACCTTTGCCAGGGATAGAATCACCTAGAGTGTGGCCAGGTTGAAGACCCTTCTGCCAGGCCATGCTGCACTGGGCAGACAGGCAGACCCTGATGTCCCTGTGCTCCCTTGGACCTGTGGGCTTTTCATCCAGCTTCTTCCTGGTCTTCTTGAAAGGAATATAATCTTTGGAAACTATCTTCTTAAAAAAAGTTTACACTGGGGGCTTAGTGGTAAAGCATTTGCCTAGCACACGTGAAGTACTGGGTTCAATTCTCAGCACTGCATATAAATAAATGAATGAAATAAAAAAGTCCGTTAACATCTAAAAAAATACTTTAAAAATGTTTAGTTTGTTTTCTTATTATAAACACTACACGGATCTGATTATGGTAGTGTTACACAAATTCCCACATGGACTGAAATTCACAGAATTCTAAATGTTCCCCCAAAGCCAATTTTACCTGTACAATCATAAAAAATGAAAGTTTAAAAGTAATGCAAACTCATTAAAATATTTTACAAATTTAACATAAATTCATTTATATTAGTAAATGAACAAATGAAATTAATTATAATAAAAATTTAAAATATTTTATGAATTTATGAATTGAGAGAAAGGAATAAAAAGAGAAATCTTTGGTTTGCCTAGCTGAGAGGCACTGCTAATATTTTTTAAATTTCCTTACACCTTTTTCATTGCATAATATGTAGTTGAATGTATGTATATACTCGTGATGATGTATAAATACATAAATATAATGGGGTTTACTGCTTCTTTCCACTTAACATGGAACCCATTTCTCCTGAGTGGAATGGAAACGAGAGTGTCATGTGGCCAGGGCTTGTAGCAGTACTGTCACCAGGAAAGCTCTCAGACAGCGTGGCTGTTATCACTACTAGTATTGTCAGCCTAAGTTATTCAGTCCTTTTCTTCTTGTTAGAAACATGGGCTGTTTCCAATTTTTACTTTAAATGCTTCTGGGAAGAATGTTTTTGTGTACAATGCTCTTCCCAGATTCAGGCTCATTAGGCGATCCATTTCCAAGTAAAAACATCCATAGGATATGATCAGGTCTATTTCACTAAATTCAGATGGGGCTGGTGATAACACAGGGTGACAGGGTAGGGAACCTCCCAGGGGAGCGAGGAGGCTTGGTGGCCTGTCCCTTTGCTCTGAGGGGGTTTCTGAGTTGTCCAGGTCTTCCCACCACATCTTCTCCCTCACGAATCTAGACCTCTGTGGCTTTCCCCCAAGTCCGAGGGGCCCGGTTCTCTCCCATTTCTGACATCCTGGCCTCTGCCTGACTTCCTCTCCCTTAGCTGTTTTTCCATTCACTGCCACAGTTCTGAGAATCACACCTCTCTCTGGAAAGTGTCCTCTAAAGCTTTGAGGCAAACTCCTACGAAGTACTTGAGACCCAACCTGAGATGCTCGCCTGGGTTCTCTGAGTGGCCGCCACTCTAGTGCCCACTACTGGGGATGGTGGACTGCCTGAGGGACAGTTCTGTTTACTTTCCTATCTGCAGACTCTCAGCAGGACAGACACTCAGCAGGCGCTCTGTGAACACTGGGGAGACGCTGGCTAGGGAGAGACAGCCCCAAAGCTCTGAGCTCAGCGCCTGGCTCCGGGGCTGCTCAGGAAGCCCAGTAAGGCTCCGCTCCTGCCCTCTCCTGTCCAGCAGCTGCAAGCCTCACCCTCGAGCACAGGGATGCTGAGCATCCTGGAGAGTCTGTCCTTCCTGATGAAGACTTTCAAATCATTGCCTATATCACAAAAAGAAGAGCAGGTGTGACCTACCTCTGCTCCTGGGTCACCCTTCTCCCCGGCTTCTCCTTTCTCTCCCTGTGGACACAAGACACCAGGACATGAGTGCCAGCACCAGTGTGAGTGCACAGGCACACCCCTGCATCTGTGACGAACTCGACCTGGACTAGGCTGGTCCAGGTATCAGCACAGGACATCTCAGAGGCTGTGGATAGGAGACTGCTGGCAGGTGGGTGCTGTGGCCAATGTCTGCAAGGACCTGACTCGAGAGTGGGGGAGGGACTGGTGTTCTGTGTGGTTCCTGCAGTGGGCAGACCCTGGGTGGACCTGTGATTTGTTTCTTAGCCATGGAATAGGGCACATGTCAAAGGTGGTGGCTGTCACTCCTGTTACAAGCATGTTACAATCACAACGTACCTGTTACATGTGAAAATGTGTAGTATGTTGAGATTATGTTGCAAATACACACACACACACACACACACACACACACACACACACACACACACGGCTCTGTCTTGCTGCACTAGACACAGCAGAGACCCTCTTGTTGATCTTGACCTTGAAGAAGTAAGCTGCTGCAATGTGAACTGCCTGCTATGGGGAGGGCCATGTGGCAGGGAACTGTCCTCCAGGAGCTGAGGGATTTGGCCCTATAATGACAAGGAGCTGGATTCTGCCAGCAGCCGGTGAGCGGGGAAGAGGCCCCCTGGCTCCAGGTGAGAACGCAGCTGCCCGGCACCTTGATGGCAGCTTTGGGAGACCCAGGAGAGGAGCCCCACCAAGACATGCCTGAACTCCTGACCCACAGAAACCGTGGCAGTAAAGGTCTGCAGTTCGAAGCTGCTCAGCTTGTGGTGGTTTGTTTTGCAGCAGTAGGGAATGGACACAGCTCCAGAGCCAGGGCCTCTAAGGGGACGAAGGGGAGGCCATTGAGTGCCTGAGTGCCACGTGCGGGAGCAGCCCTCCATCTTGGAGCTGCCCCATTGTGGAGAGGACATGTCGGGGGCCATCGGCCTCTAGGGCTCTTTCCACTCCAAGAAGGGAAGTCCAGGTCCAAAGTGCTACAGTTTAGGACTGGGTTGGCCCTGAAGATGGAGGTCACCATGCTGCATGCTGAGGAGACTGGGACCCTGTTTGCCCTCAAATCCAGCAGCTGCTCATCATGAGGACCACTATGCTGGGTGGGCAGCCTCAGGGCTAATGCAGCCTTATCGCAGTGCCAGGCACCCTAGGCTGGTGGCTCATGTGGCCTCATCTGCAGCTTCTGCCGACACCCTCGGTACCCCGTCCTCTGGCCTTACTGTAAATCCCGGGAGCCCGATGGGGCCAGGCAATCCTGTTGCTCCGGGCCTCCCTTGGCCACCTGGTTCTCCTTTCTCCCCAGTTGGGCCGTCTAGACCCTACAGATTGACAAAGATCTCTGTTAGTGAAGCTCAGGATGCTGAGCCTCTATGGCCATCTCTGGCACACGTTCATGACTCCGTTCCTCCAAGGTGGGTGCCTAGGAGGGTGCCCCCTTCACAGCCGGAAAACCCCAAGGCCCCAAGAAGGCCCCCGAATCGAGTCAGCAGCCGAGCTGGAGGGGCCGGGACTCCTGCATGCACCTCTCATGGGAACAGCGCTTCCAAAGAGGCAGTTCCATGCCCACCATTATCTCTTTTCCAGAAACCCATGCTGTGTCTAGGGAGGGCATTATTATCTCCATTTTAGAGATGGGGAAACTGAGACTCTGCAAGGCTCGGTGACTTTCCCAAGGATGCGGTGACAGAACAGGACTGAGGCTGCTCTGAGTCAGGAAGCTGGCCTTCATACAGTGAGTGGCGTGAGGGGATCTGAGGGGACGCCCTGCCCCTAATTCCTGCTTCCGGGTTTCCAGCTCAGGCAGCAGCTGGCATTGTGCAGAGAGCCAAGGACAGGCATGCAGGTGTCACACACAGGGAGGGGTCGATGGCCCTGCCACTCACCGGAGAGCCTGCAGGTCCCGTCTCCCCTTTCTCCCCCTTCTCTCCTGCAGTCCCTGGGGATCCATTTTCTCCTTTCATTCCTGGAGACCCGTCCTTTCCTGGGGGTCCTTGGGGGCCAGGGGGGCCCACATCTCCTGGTTTGCCTCGAGGTCCCTTTAGAAAATATCAATAGTGCTTTTTAGGCATATTAATGGAGAAAAGAGGAGGAGGGGGGAAGACCAGAGCAGAATGGGAGTCCAGAGGCCTGGGCTTTTTGGTGCTTCATTGGAGCTGGTGAAGGGAGCCCCTAGGCCAGCTCTTGGGCTCCTTCTGCGGCTGCCGCTCGAGCCCCTCCCTGACCCCTCTGCCCCTCCTGCCCTCCTTGGGGCGCTCTGCTGGCCTGTTCCAGGGTTTTCCCCTCAGCCCGGGTCAAGGACCACTTCCAGAGGCTTGTCTGGCACTGGCTCTTCTTACCTTTTCCCCGTTGTGTCCTGGAGGGCCTGGCAATCCAATCTCCCCCTGTAGCCAAGACAGCTGAAGGTGACTCTCAGAGCAGAGACAGTAATAACTGTCACTCAGGCAGCGTTTCCTCTGCACTTTCCCACGGAGCCGTCTCGGGAGATGTGCGCTCTCGCTGTGTCTGTTTCACAGATCAGGACCCAGAGCACACAGTATGCGCCCAAGGCTCGCGCTTAGTGATGCAGCGACCGGGATCCGAGTCAGGGCATCCTGGCTCCATGGTTTGTGTTTTAGTTGCAACCTCACACAGCTGAGAACCCTGGGCAACCTGTGGCCCCCGGTCCCCTCTGAACCAGCCCTCCTGGCCCGTGCCCTTGGCTCCCGGCATCTTCACCCACCCTCTTCTTTAGGGAGCGGGAGGTGAGGATGGCATGATAAAAGGAGGTAGGTGTTGCAGGGAGGAAGGGTGGTGAATTCTGCCCCCTGGGTCAGGCAGGGGAGGCTTCAAGGAGGAGGTGATTTGAGTTGGGCTTGGAAGACGAGAAGTCTTTGAAAGTTAGGGAAGAGGGGAAGGGATTGCTGGGCAGAGGTCAGAGGAGCAGTCCTTCTAAGACAAAGCACGGGGGTGGGTGGGCAGAGGACAGGAGGAGAAAAGGAAAGCAAAGGCAGGGAGGGAGGTAGGGGGAGCAGGGAGGGGCTCAGATGCCACCTTCCCTCCCAGCTGCTGGAGCAGGGGCAGGGTGTGTCTCCCAGCTCCATCACCTCAGAAGGGTGTCCACATGCGAGGACCCCTGAGACAGACAGCAAGGGAGGAATGACAGAGCCCAGGGCTGAGGAAAGCCAGGGTGGCAGGGACAGTGGCAGGGCCACAGGACGAGGGGTGGCCCTGAGGTCCTGTGCACAGGGACGCACCGCAGTGTCCTTGCAGGGTCTTTGGCCCCCTTGTCAAGGCCATTTTACCTTCTGGCCTGGGATCCCTGGAACTCCGGGAGGGCCTATTTGCCCAGGAAGACCAGGAGGCCCCTAGGAGAGAGAGGAAAGGCAAATGGCAGAACTTTCCTTCCAGGAGGGCCATGTGTAGAGGCTGGTTTTTAGGGATCAGTCATTTTCAAACATTTCTTTGCTAGTAGAAACACGTTTTTTTTTGTTGTTGTTGTTTTTGTTTTTTAAAGTTTTTGCAAAGGAAACAACACAGAGAGTCCCCAGTGCAAACAGCTAACCACGAGAGTCTGGATCGAAGTGGGGTGGACTGAGAGCCAAGGCCAGTGGCTTTTCCCTTGAGGCTCTTCCCTGAGGCTCCAAGAAGATAAATCTGACCTTCCCAACAATGCCTTAGGTCATCAGGAAACAGCCCAGAGATCCACGAACAGGTGGACGCATGGTATGTCCTACAGTGGAGTGCTGCCCAAATTTCACGAGGAACTTCTGAAGTGACTGGAGTCATGCATACAAATATTTACATTTGTGAAAACTCCTCAAACTCTATATTGAAAGTGGATGTATTTTATTGGTGGCTATACCTAAGATCGATTTTAAAGAAAAAAATGTTTCCAGGAAAGTTTTATTTCTAAGTTATTTCAAATAATATATTTTAATGCCCCCAAGTGAAGGTCCTTGACCCCAGAATTTATACCATCGTCTGAGACTGGGTTGTCGTGGAGATGGTGTTTGATTCTGAGTTGTGTCATCCCCAAGGGAATGGGAAATGTAAGGTGAGTTGAAATTCCCATAGTGTGGGGGCTTCATGGTCCTGCCTACCCCCTCTCCTGGGCAATCACACTTAGTGGCTGTTTAACTGCAGATATTTACTGAGGGCTGTCCCCAGCAGACACATGTGCAAAACCCAGAGTGGAATTCACTGGTTTTCTGAATGCAGAGAATGAGCTTGATTTCTAGAAAATAGGGACTTGTGGAGACTTGCTACTGTTTTTTTTTTTTTCCAGAAAAAAGAGAAAAATGAAAGTGTCCTCCTGATACTGCTGTTTTTGCCACACAGCAATGACAGAGCCCAGATCACTGTCACCAAGTGCACAGCTGCCCTGGTGAAGAGCCATCACCAAGGACGGCCCTGACCCAGGCATGGGCAGCTCCAGGGGCCACCTCCAGCCCTGCCCTGCCCCAGGATCAGCACACCCTCTGCCCAGCACTGCCCAGCACCACCCAGGGACCCAATGTGCACTTTCTGGAGGCAAGAATTCAAGTCCTTGCTCTGGACTCTGGTCCCCATCTCCAGCCAGTGCTCAGGAAAGCGAGGGTGTGGGGAGACTCACCATCAAGGCCAGTGTTCGGATCTCCTAAAAACAACAACAACATTCAATTAGCTGAAAAGCAAGTCCAGGGCCATCTGGAAGGTCCCTTCTGCCCCATCATGGCCTCTTGAGGGAACAGGGCAGAGGTAGACCCTCACAGGTGGCCTCCATGGCTCCAGCCCATGCCTGCCCCACCTCTCCTCAAGGTTTATCATCTGGACAGAGCACGGTAGGCATTGTACAAGCCAGGTACCCTCCAGGCTGTGACATAAGGCAGACAGCCCTGGAGTGGACGGTACTCTCTCACCCCTTTACCCTCTCACCCAGATTTCTCTTAATCACCTGCTGGGGACCCTCCCTTGGTCCTTCCTCCTCTCCCAGAACCCAAATCTCAAGCTTACAACACCCTTCAAATAGACACAGCAGAGCAGAACATAGAACCACTCAAAAGTTAGACGGGGGATGATGGCTGCTTTAGAAATCTTTTGCGACTTCTAACTGGATTCACGCACACACACGTTCCTTTGAAGGCGCAGTTCTCAACCTCTGGTCACGTCTGGAGACATATTTTGGGGTCACAACTGAGGGTGGAGATGCTGCTTAATCTCCCACAATGCACAGGGCAGCCTCCTCACCCAACCACAGCGATCGTCCAGACCCCAGTGTCCACAGTGCCGAGGCTGAGACACCTGCTTTGAAAGCTGGGGAGCGAATGAACTCGAAATAGGGCAAAACTGACACAGAAGGGAGATGTGTTCCAGGAAGTCAGAAGGTGCCGTGGGAAAGAGCCCCAGAGCCCTGGATGGGCAGCGCCCTGTGGTGCCAGGCTGCTTCCAATAGGTGCTCAGCTGCCCAGAGCCAGATAACTGGCCAGCTGGGCCTAGAAAGAGAGCCAGGCCACCTGCTGCCACAAATCATGGGGTCATTTGCCTGGAGCCTGCACACAGGGAGGCCAGGGGAGAGGATGGAGGAGTGACTGTTTCCCAGAACTCTGTCCAAGGGCCTGGCTGCAGGCCTCTGGGCTGTTGTCCACTCACCTGGAGGGCCTCGTTGAGGTTTCCATTGTAGTCCACCATTTCTCCTTTCCCTGGTTCTCCCTTGGAGCCCTGAAAGGCAGACGAGATCTCAACCAGGGCCAGGAGCTGGAGTGGCCGAGCCCGCAGCCCGCACTGGCTGCACCTGCCCGCACACAGGCAATCCACAGCCCTGGGCAGACTGTCAGGCTCCAGGGGAGGCGCAGGACTGCAGCCCATTGGAGCATCTCCCTTGAGTAGAGGGGACTAGATAGGCCTGGAGGAGCCCGAGTCAAACACCACGGCCATGCTGACCTCCCACCTGGGCCTTCCCCTTCCTCCCCTTTAAGAACTTAGGTCAAGTTGCCTCACACTGACTGCAGGTGAGAGATGCATGTA
The DNA here is from genome assembly GCA_020662805.1 of Glaucomys volans. Classification (NCBI taxonomy): domain Eukaryota; kingdom Metazoa; phylum Chordata; class Mammalia; order Rodentia; family Sciuridae; genus Glaucomys; species Glaucomys volans. Next base: position 18,505 of record JAJEJO010061291.1, on the reverse strand, counting down.
CCTTGGGGCCAGCTGGTCCCTGTTCTCCAGCGGCTCCGGGCTGCCCCTGCGTATGACAAAATGAGTGAAATGGGTTGATAAAGCCGGGTGCAGGAGAACCTGGTGTCCCCAGATGGGCCATATGTTAGGGGCCACAGAGGGCCCAGGAGGTCCATCCTAGTTCAGGCCAACAGGACTCAGACTTCCCCGCCCATTAAACTGCAGGCTCCACCCCTTCAGAAAACATCCCCTGAACACCTGCCACTCTCCTCTCTTCCTCCTGGTCCCTCTGGGCTCCTCTTGTTTCTCTCTGTCCTGTGTTAGTCGTTAGTGACTCCCCTTTGTCCCTCTGGCCACCACCAGCTACCTCCATGGGAGCAGGGACCTGGCCCTTCTTTTCTCCCGTTTCCATTCTCTGCCACTTGAGGCCCACTGCCTGGTTCTTTTGGGGCCCCTGGGGTTCTTTTAGGGCTCACCCTCCTAGTGAAGGACCCACCTGCAGGATGACACCTGGGGGTCAGGGAGGGGTGAGGAGGACCAGGGACAGGTGCAGGGACACCCAGAGCGGGAGGGGAAAGGGACTAGATGGAGCCGTGGTGTCAACTGTGAAAAGCACACTACGGCTCCAGCTTCTCTGGGATAATGCTAATATTGATGGTGAAAAAAAATCAAGATAGAACGTGAAAGTAAAGCGGAAGGAACCTTTGGTTCAACAGCTGACGACCTTGTGGTTGGCCAGCTGGTGGGGTGTGGGGCCGCTGTCACCTCCAGGGGAGCTGCTCTGTCCCCACCCTCCAGCCCCTGAGGCATATGTCACTGTGCACCTGGGAGGGGCCACAGCCCTGGAGGAGCTCTGGAAGTGTGAAGTGGTGGCGCTGCTTGGCCCCGAGGCTTGAGAAGCCTGGGCCTCAGCGTCACTCCCCAGACCATGTGCCATCCCTGCCCGGCTCTTGCGTGACTGCTGCCTCAGTGGAGGTTCCCTGAGGCCCAAGCTGACCAGAAAGATGGAGGGCCAAGGTCATGGCCAGCCAACCTTGTGCCCCAGGGTCCCTGCTAGGGACAGCCAGGGCTGTTCCCTGAGCCGGGGCTGGCACTCCCAAGCTGCCCCTTCCTGCAGCTGTCAGATGTGGGAGCCTCTGTACCTTGTCTCCTTGTCGTCCTGGGGGGCCATCGACACCTGCTTCTCCCTGGGGGAAGAAGAGAGGGCCGGCATGAGGCCAGGAAGGGGGCCGACGATCGCTCGAGGGGCCAGAGCTGCTCCTGCCGCTCCTGGGCAGGCCATGCCCTGGGGCTCCACCAACGTGAACCGTCCTGACTCCCTTCATGGCCCGCCTGGGCCTCACCTTCGGGAAGCCCTCTCGTCCGCTCCCCTCCTCTCTGACTTCTGCACCGTTCACTGGAGTCCACCTGCCCGGCCAGGCCCTCCTCAGTCCTTGGTAGGCACACACTGGCCTAGCCGTGTCCCAGCCCGAGCTGGACTGAGGATTGCCCTCTGCCCACCTGCAGGGAGGCTGGAGCACTTGGGATGTCACATCTCGTGGGGTCCTGCTGGGTGACAGAGGGGCGCATGGGGCCCAGGGCATCTGGGAAGGGGGCTGCAGGAGCCCGGGCAGGAGGCGCAGGGTGAGGTGGGGGGAGGCCCACTCCAAACGCTTCACTTATTAGACATTTCTCTTGGACCTGGAAAGCAGACTCGAGTTTGGGGACACAGCCTCTGGCCTTCCCTTGGCTTGTTTCAAGATACAGACAGTGTGGCCAGGTTTGCCCAAACTCCAGTGGAGACCCGACTGTGGCAGCCCCTTGCCTGTGGCTCATGGGACAGCCCTGGGGCCTGGCGGTGGTGAGGGCAGGACTGCCTTCGGCAAAGCTACTGCTTCAGCCCAGAAGCTCCGCTCCAGCCAGTCAGGACGGCATGTGGGGGAGACCTTGCCCACCACCTCATCTAGCCTGCCTTTGGGGGCACTGGGGTCCTCTACACTCTGCCTCTGTGAGTCATGGGTTTGCTTCTCCTGCTCAATTGAGAATGAGTCAAGGGCAGGTTCTCTGCAGCCCCACTGCCGCATAGGGCTCAGCCGGGGCAGGCCCCTGGTGAATGTTGGGCAGTGAATGAACACATTGTGTCAGATCATTAGAGACAGGATGGGCAGAGAGGGACACCTTCATTTCCCTGTGCCGCGAAAATAAATAACACAGGCCACATCCACTCTGGGAAACTCAGACCATAACACTGCAGTCTCCAGCTAGTGAACGGGGAGGGAGGGGGTCCGCACGCAGCTGTCCCTGCACTCTGCCCTCCCCTCCTCTCCCGCCCCTGGGTGTGTCTGCACCAGGTGGGCCCAGCTGACACCGACCTGCAACCTGGAGACCCAGGTAAGGGCTCCTGGCTGTGCTAAGGCCTGCAGCCCTCAGCCCCTGACTCAGTTAAACAGTGGGAACACTCATCTGCGCCCCCAGGGGAGACACCGCTCCTGGAAGGCTGGTCACCTGCTTAGAAGCAGGAGCTTGATCCACACGACTTTTCTAGAATAAACTGGGCAAAACCAGAAGGCTCAAGAAGGTGAGGCGTCCAGGATGTAGGGTCCCTGAGAACACGAGAATATGAAGACGGTAGACAAACATCTTCCTTGACATTGAACTCAGAGAACACTCACCTTTGGCCCTGGGGGCCCGGGGAGCCCTGGGGGGCCGGGCTCCCCCCTGCCTCCTCCAATGGAGTTGCCAGTGTCACCTTTCTCTCCCTGGGGGTGGAAGGTAGGGTTACTTTATAAACCCACTGGCTCTAGGAGGACATTGCTCCCTCACCTGCAGTCCCCTCGCAGCCAGAGGACAGGAGGCAGGAGGCCACCCCCAGGCTCTGCTGAGTGCAGGAGGGACACTAGAGCCCAGGGGCTCTTGCTCTGGGCTCCAGGTCCCCAATCTGCTGTGCATGAGAGTGTGGCTCTGGTCACTGAAGTGGGACAGGGTTAAAACTGAAACAACAGACCAATCGGCACCTGGGACTACACGGCATTTCTCAAAGTGTGTTCCATGAAACACCCCTCAGGGGTTGGGGCTACGTGAGAGGTGAGAAAGGGTCTGGCGGCTAAACAATGTGGAGGGTGGAGCCTGGTGGGCAGCTTTGCCAGCTCCTCTGCTGGGGGTGCTCAGAGCCTCTGGCAGGCGGAGGTGCACTGTGACTTCCCAAGGTACCTATCTCATGCAGTTCTCCCCAGACACATGTGGCCTTGAGCCTTTTAAAAATGACTTTAAATGAAATATCCTTCAGAGCTTGCAGCTGTGGGCAGCTTTTCAGAGAGTGTATTAAGGAATCTCAGCCGGGCACGCCGGCACACACCTGTAATCCCAGCAGCTCGGGAGGCCGAGGCAGGAGGATCACAGGTTACAAGCCAGCCTCAGCAACTTAGCGAGGCTGTAAGCAACCTAGTGAAACTCTGTCTCTAAATAAAAAGGGCTGGGGGATGTGGCTCAGGAGTTAAGTACCTTTGAGTTCAATCCCTGGTACCACCACCACCAAAAAAAGCAATCTCCTCAGGTCACAGCTACTGAGATTTTTGTACTGGGGGTTTTTGGCCCATCAGGGCCTATCTTTGGTGGCCCCTTCTCCCCAGTCTGGGAGGGGGACACCTCTATTGTGAGGCCCCAGGGAATGTGCGGGACCAGGAAGGACTTGGGGGCCTTGCAGAGAGCCCACCATTCAGGGCTGGCACACACCTACCTTTTGTCCCAGGAGCCCAGGGAGCCCAGAGGAGCCGGCGGCCCCCTTTTCGCCCTGTGGGGAGACAGTGTGGAGTTGAGAACTGTCTTGGGGCCTTGCTCTCCTGGCTCCTACCTGGCCCTCCTTGGGCTGTCCTCTGAAGGGCTCCACTTCTGGACCCTGTCCTGCCTGGCTCCTTCCCTGGGCCACTGCACACTGGTGACAAACTGCATCCCTGCATCCCCATTTCCATGTGACCGTGGCCTCACCTCTCCCAGGACAGAGGAATGACACTGGCCACAGACCATATCAAAGGCCAGCAGCCTTTAGATCCTTCTGGGAGGAGCGAGAAGTCTGGAGACTCCTCCTTTCCTGTTGCTGCTGTGCTCTTTTTCATGTCTGTCCCTCAGAGTCCTTCTCCTCACCTTTCTGCCTACCTCCTCTGACCTCTAGGAAGGCAAGACCCATCTAACTGAAACCTTTTTGAAGGAATATTTTGAGAAGTTTGTGTCCTGTTGTAGGTCAAATTGTCTCCCTCCAAATTCCCATGTGGAAGTTCTAATCCCCAGTGCCTCAGAGCATGGCCTTATTTGGAAACAGGGTCACTGCAGATGTAATTGTTAAGATGAAGTCGCACTCTCCTGGGGTGGGCCCCAGTCCCGTGTGCTAGGGGCCTCAGACACACACATAGGGAGCAAGCCCTGTGAGGAGGGGCCGAGGTGAGGTGAAGCTCCTGCAAACCAAGGGACACCAAAGGTGGCCCAGACCACAGCAGCAAAGAGAGGCATAGGCTTGGTTCTCTCTCCTGCACCCAGAAGGAGGCAGCCCTGCCCAAACTTGGTTTTGCACGTCCAACTTCTAGAACTTCCAGAACACACTTGTGTTGTTGGATACTCTAGTCTGGGGCACTAAGATACAGCAGGTCCCCCCCAGCTTCTTCCACAAACGAAGAACTCTTTATTTGTCCCTACAACATGGATCAGAGAGGCTCTTGGAGGCACTTGAACCCCAGTCTCATTCACAGAACCAGCCAGGGCCCAGGAGCTATGGCGGCTGTGGAGGGCCCTTGCTGAGGCTGCTGGTCTCCTGCCGTTCTGTTTCCTGTGCACAGAATCTCCTCTCTGCCTTCACAGGTGCCTGCATTACTCATCTTGGGCCATTGGAACAAAATCCCACAGCCTGGGTGGTTTCAACGGCAGAAGCCTGTCTCACACTGCCCTGGAGGCTGGAAGGCTTGAGATCAGGGTGCAGGGTGGTTGGGTCTGGTGAGGGCCTGCTCCTCGCCTTCTCACTGTGTCCTCACAGGGCAGAGAGAGAGAAAGATCTCTCTTCCTCTTATAGGGCCACCTACTGCGTTAGGAGACCACCCCATGACCTCATTTAGCTTTAGGTATCTCCTAACCACCTTACCCCGTAGAAGAGGCTCCTTGGTGTGAGGGTTTTGACCTATGAATCTGGGGGTGGGGTGGGGCCCAATTTAGTCCCCAACAGTGCCCCATGTCAGGCAAGCACCCCAAGAGTACCCCCCAGTGCTCTGGTGACATGAGAAGCCCCTGTCTCCACAGTGCTGAGGGACGGCTGTGCTCATATGTAAACACAAACTGGGGGCCTGGGGTCACAATTTGGTCAGATAGCTCAAAGAGCTGTCCAGCTGGAGCCACACAAGGAGCCACACCAAGCCTCTGGGTGTCACCCCTTGCCATGTGCCCTTGCACAGAGGCTGCGTGGTAAAATGGCCTGAAGCTGCCCAAGGGGCTGAGGAGGGCCAGGCCGTGCCCTGTGATGGGAGGGAGGTGAGTCCTGACGGGTCCCTGCGCCTTGCTATGCTGGGCTGATCCTGGGGTGTGCCTCAACCAGCACAGGCCACGTCTAAAGGGACAGGATGAGCCGGGCGTGGTGGCGCACGCCTGTAATCCAAGCGACTTGGGAGGCTGAGGCAGGAGGATCGCGAGTTCAAAGCGAGCCTCAGCAACTTAACGAGGCCCTAAGCAACTCAGTGAGACCCTGTCTCTAAATAAAATACAAAATAGGGCTGGGGATGTGGCGCAGTGGCCGAGTGCCCCTGAGTTCAATCCCTGGTTCCAAAAAAAATAAATAAATAAAGGGACAGGATGTGGGTCCAGCCTGGGAGATCCACCCGGCAGGGATGGGAGGCAGGCTCCTCCGCCTGCAGGACTTTTGCTGGGGAGCCGAGAGCTTCCATGAAGGGCTGTGTGCTCTCAGGTGTGGGTGTCTGCAGCTTTGCTGGGCCACCTGCCCTCCCCCTCTTCCTGGGACATGTGACCCACAGCACATTGCAGGCAACAACACATCAGCCCTGGGGACCCGACAGGCAGCCAGGGCCCAGGGAGGCCAGGGTGAGGGGCACACACTCAAATACACCATCTCCCACCCATTGCCCCTCCTTCTGGGCAAACCTGGGGTCCCCAGCTTCCCCTGCTGCTCCTGGGTCCCCTTTGAGTAAGTCATTGATAAGCAAGGGGAGAGGGTGGGCAGTGATCAGAGACCAGCGTTTCCAGAAGACTTGTCCATAAGCTTCTCCTCTTAAATGAAAGGGTACTCTCGTCAAAAAAATGTTTGGAAAGTGCTGCCTACGATACTACCCTTTTGGACTTTTCAATGCACATTGAGCATTTCGAAGGTGGTGAGAAGGCCCGAAGCCAAGAAACCTGCAGGGTATTTTTGACTCTGTATTTCTCTAATTTATTTGACCATGAGAGAAAAAAATCCATGTGACATCTCTTATTGTCCTAGACAAGAAAGAGAGAGCCCTGCAAGTGCAGAGGACAACCGTCTCTGTCCACGGCAGCTGGCATGCACACAGACCAGGCTCCAGGGAAGAGGAGGTGCTGGCAGCATGCTCCTGACAAGAGGACCCTTCTCTGCTCAGCAGAGCCCTGGGCTGTCCTCAGGGGACCAAGAGCAAACCAGCAGCAGCTCCTCCCACCACCCACCATGCCACCCAGTCCCTCTGCATCCATACCTTGGCTCCTGGGGTCCCTGGCTCACCCTATGTGGCAAAAAAAAAAGGTAGACATAGGTAAATAAATGGGAGAGAGGGAGAGAGAGAGAGAGAGAGAGACAGACAGACAGACAGACAGACAGAA
>JAJEJO010061291.1:0-11325 GCA_020662805.1 Glaucomys volans | reverse complement strand
AGAGAGAGAGAGAGAGAGAGAGAGAGAGAGAGAGAGAGAGAGAGAGACAGACAGAAAAAGAGTTAAGCACTGTGGGCATTTGGGGTGTCAGTGGGACAAGGGACCAGTCGAGGCTTTCCTCTGCTCAGGCAGGGGGCCCCAGGCCATGGGAGACCTCCTGGGCTGCTGGTCCCTAGAGGGTCCTTCCCTCCCACTAGGTGACAGGGTGGCAGGTGTGAGCCTGAGCAGGGAACCCAAAGGAAGGAGAGGAAGGATGGACATTTGGTTTGATCACAGTGCCCCCCCGTTAGGTAGATCTGTGCGATGTTCTTCCAAGGTGCCCTCTCCTACTTGCCCACCCAGCGGGTGCTTAGGTGGGGGTTCAGGGCAAGGACTCCTGCTATCCTCCCTGAAGCTTCAGAAGCATGGAGTTGCTGAATTATAGCACGCACGGCAAAGGACTGGCTTCCCTTTGTGCACTGGCAGGCTCAGGAGGGCTGGTAAGCCTTCACTACTTATTTGCAAGACGTCAACATCTGTCTTAAGGCTGTGCATCCAGTATGGATGTTGCTTCTAGGAAAATGTTTCCTGGCCCTGCCTGCCCTCTCCTCAGTCCAGTGGCCACCCCACAGAGCCCCTGCTGCTGCCACTGTCCTCCCATACCAGCTCTCCCAACCTGCCCTTGTAGGGAATTCCAGGATCCACTGACCTTCATCCCGGCCACAGCAATCCCAGGAGCCCCCTGGCAGAGAGGAAAAAAAAAAAAAAAAAAAAAAAGGCATGAAAGCTTCCTACAGTTGGGCAGCATGGAGGAAGCTCCAGTCCTTTTGGGGATGGAGGACGTGAAGGACTGCTCACATCTGCCGGCTGCCCAGCATCCCCACCCCTGCAGAGTGCCCACCTCTGAGCTGCGCACACTGACCACGAGGCTCGGGCAGCCCAGCTGCCAGGCTTCCACAGAGGTGCAGCGGGGACCATGGGTTGATAGACAGGGCCGCAGGGAGCGTCCCTGAGATGGAAGAGGGGCTTCACCGGAACATGGAAGAAGGAGAAGATGGGAGGGGATGGGGGTAGAATGGAGAACTGGGGGAGGGGAGAGTTGCAGATGCCACAAAATGAAGGCACTGGTTTTACCAGGTTCACTAACCAGAGTATGCACATGGGGCTAGCCTCACCCTTAGCTCTTTGGACCTTTGCCTTTGTGGGTTAGGGAATGAACCCCACTTTTATATTAACCCAAGATGTCCTACTATAGGTGAATAGGTGACCCAAAGTGCCACTTAGAAATCCCCAGGGGAGGTGATTTTTGAAGGCTCCCTACTTTTCACTTGGGTCTCAGGACCACAGCCAGAACTGAATTACTGAGAAGCCTCTTTATGACCAGACATTCCAGGAGGAGGCCTGGCCACATGGGGGCCCCAACGCTCCCCTGCCTAGGGGACAGGCAAGCGCGGCAGGGTAGAGGGTCCGGGGAGGAAGTGTGCACCCCATTCCCCAGCAGGGTGTGAGAGGAAGGAGGCCCAAGAAGGAACCAGGACTCAGAGGCATTCCCCAGAGTTTGGGAGAGAGAGCTGGGCCCTGGGGAGGGGCCTCAGGGCACCTGGGGTGTTTGAGGGGCAGGTACCTTGGCTCCGTGCTTGCCGGGCATCCCTGGCATACCCCGTTCTCCCTAGAGGAAGAAAGAAGGAAAACCATGAGGAAAGGACCAGACTCTGGGCTGGGGTTTGCAAGGAAGTCAGCTTGCCAGGGAGCTTGGTGTGCGGGCTCTGCGGACCGTGCTGTGGGCACAGCCATGTGGACCCCTGCCCTCGGCTATGACGTCAACTCATAGAAGGACCAAGCTGCAGATCCAGCAGGAAGGGCCCCCACAGAGGCCCACCCAGTGGAATCTGAGTGGGAGGTGACCTGCTCAAACTCTGCCACTGTGCCACCAGGCAGGGCCTGGAGCGCGGTGCAGCCAACGTGGCTGCTTACCAAGGACAGCCTTCCCTTCGGCCCCGTCTGGATGTGTGGCCCCATTTTTATTCCAGCAGGCTTCCCGGTGTGGCACCTGTCGGCTGGTCCAGACACGGCCTTGCTCTCTCCTCGTCTGAGGGTCTTTCCCTCCCATGTCGCCTGGGTCTAACGCTTCTAGGGGCTGGTGGGTCTGGGCCTGGGTGCTGCCTATCTCTCTGCGTCCTTTCCTGTTCCTGCTCATCCAGAGGCTCCTGCTGAACTGTCACCTGTCTGGGATGCCATCTCAGCACTGCCCCTCTTTACCTTCAGCCTCTTTGTCTCCCCCTGAAAATGCCAGATCTACAGGGCGAGGGGTGGGGAGTCACACCACAAGGAGGTGAAGCTGGAGATGAGTGGGTGACCCAGGACTACAACCTGCCATGTCAGGGAGTGGGAGGGCCAAATTCCGCATGATGCCCCAGCAGGAAGCTGCAGCCAGGGCCCAGGATGTTGTCCAGCAAAAGGTGACAGTGACCAGGCTGCTGCAGCCTCCTCCACCTGAAGGCCTGTGCTGCTCCACCTCCAGGATGCGCAGCCGGAGCCGACAGCCCCTGCTCCTGGTGAGTTGTCCCTCGGGGTCCAAGTGCTGTGGTCTGCAGGCCAGGCTGCAATCCTCTCAGGCTTCTAAAGGCAGAGGGGCATCTGGTCCCCCCTGCCCCCAGCCCCCTTGCTTTCCAGCTGCCTACTCTGCCTTCTCTGCCATCTTGCAGGAAGTCCTGGTCCACCCTTGTCCTGGCCAAGGCTAGTGTGACCTCCCTCTTCCTCCACTTTGGCATCAGGCAAGCTTCCTGACACACAGGCTGGGTTACGAGACTCCCTGCCTCAGTCACCCACTGCCCCTGCAGCTGTAGACAGAGGGCCACGTTCTTCCTGGTCTCGTCACCTGGCATTCTGGAGTGCATTGGCTCTTATCTGCACCCCTGGAAACACCACCAGTCTCATGACTCTATGCCTTTCTATCTCCTCAACTCAAAACTCATCCAACACCCCGACTCCATGAAGCCCTTTGCTACCCTGCGTAGCCCCATGCTGGCTCCTCAGGCCACCACTTGGCATTGGCAATCTCACCCAAAGAGTCACATCAGCCTGTGATGGCTTCACCTTCATCCTCTTCAGGGCCAGTTTCTGACTTCTACCTAAGGCCAGAATTTTTACCTCCAAATGCAAGAGCCCTCCTTCACCCTGACCCCACCAATGTCCCCTCATCCACAGGTGGGTGTGGCCGAGCTGGACTCAGGAAGTGGCCGCAGCAGACGAGTGGACAGCTCAGGTCTGCCCCAGCCACAAGTCCCACCTTGTGGAAAGAGCAGAGCCAGGCCCAGCCATCTCCTGCATGGGCCCTGTCTGGCCCTGGGCTTCCCAGGCTTCCAACCTCCAGCTATCAGATCTCCAAGCACCCCTTCTCCCGTGGAGCCACACTCCTCCTGTCCCTTGGGTAAGCAACAGTGACTCAGAGAAGCCAGGGATGCTTGCTAAGTTTATGCAGAGCAGGACTTTGATCACGTCTCTTGCCTGTCGAAGCCCAGGTACTCATTTCCCTTGGCCACCCCAATGCCAGACACACTGATGCTCCATCTGCCTCCATCAGATCGTCATAGCAAGCTGAAAGCAGGACCAGACCCTGTCTGCTGGGTTCCTCAGGTCTGTGACCCCTAGGGATGGAGGCAGCTCAGCCCACAGTGAAGGCTGCTTAGCGCAGTGTGATGTGGGGCCGGCCTGGCATGCAGTCCTGCACTATGGCCAGCAGAGGGCGGGATAGGATCTTGTCTGAGGTTGGTTGGGACGGCGCTCAGAGGCCCTTCTCAGGAGGCCAGCTGAGGGCCTCCGTCACCCTTTCCTTTGGAGGACCAGGGTCCCCTGTTAACATTCCAACTGACTCCACCAGGTTGACTCAGCCTGGAGCCCCCAGAGAGAATCCCCTGATGGGGGACGTGGGAGGTCAGCTTAGGAGTCCCTGACTGCTCAGGGGCCTCTCCCCCACTTCTTCTGTCTCTTCTTCAGCTTTTCCCCAAGGTTCCTGTCCTTTGTGGGCATCTCTGTGACTATTTGCAAGCCCCTTTCCAGCTCTGCGCCCATCTCCTCATTTTCACAGTTGAATTAGACAGAGGCCTGCTCCCCTGCCCTTCTCCAGCCACCAGCCCTGTCCTCGCTCTGCGCTTGGGAGAGGGGCCAAAGCTGGAGAGGCTGCATTTGACTAGGTTGGCGGCTCCAGAAAAAGGCTCGGTTGGGGAGGGAGCCTTAGCTGTGAATAAAGACGCAGTTCTAGGAGGGTCTTGGGGTCTCTGCTCTCCCCTCCTCCTGCCCATGGCTATTGCACGGACACCCCTGCAGGGGAGGAGCACCCTAAAACTGGAGAGCAGTTGGAAGGGTGGGGCCTACTTCATGCTTATCTCTGAAGAGAATGTTCAGAAAAAATACAGGATGAGAGGTCTCCAGGCTCCTTGGAGTTGTCTGCAGCCATGTTGGTTTGAGTGGAAGGACACACCATGCGCTCCAGCTCCAGGGCTCCCCGGAGCCTCCTAGAGAGTGGCCTCCTCAGCAGGGTGACTGACCTTTGCCCCTTCCCTCCCCTCTGGGTCAAGTCTGTTCATTCTGCAAATGACCCAAGCTGCCTTGATCCCCTCAGGCCTCACCCCTGCTTTGCTGGGCAGGAAGCGGGGCTCCTGTTGACCTCCACCCTGCAGCCACTCCTCTCTCATTAGACTCAGGCCCAGGGCTCCTCTGTGGACTTGGCCCTGCCTGACCTGGGAGCTGGGGTCAGGGATGGGTCTCTCCCAGACCAGGAGACCTTGCTTCCTGCCCGTGGGTGAGGTGAGAGGGGGCTTTGGTCATCCTCCAGGCTCCAGGGGCACCCAGGCAAGGATGCGTTGGCAGGAGACAGAGGGCTGGTTATGGAAGGGGATATGGACACCTCTGATGGAGGAGCCATTCCTGTGGCATGTCCTGGGAATGTACTCAGAGCTCCCCTCTTTTCTGATGGCTGTCTATGTTGACTTCTTTCAAAATTTTAGGTTAGGCATTGGGTGCAGCTTCGTCCCCTGGCTCAGGACTGGGCGTATCTTCAGAGGCTTCTAGGCTCTGATTTGTCTCTGCTCCTGGCTTCCTAATCTCCCCGTGGGGACCTGGGAGGCTCCCCAGGGACTCTCAGCCCCCGATCTGGGTCATCTTACGGTGAGGGAAGTGGGCATTCCAAGAGTTACACAGGGTCTTGGTCTATGTGTGTGGCATGCGATGGCAGAAGTTGTGACTCTTAGGCAGCTGGCCACCCTCTGGGAGGCTGGCTCTTTAAACTAGATGCCAAGAACCAAGACATGGAGAAGGTGGGTTGCAGTTGCTGGGTCCTAGGAAGTCCCTGGGGAGGACCCGCGGGTGAGAGCGGTGGCCCTGAATGACCTTAAAGGCTGTCCCAGCCCCAGCCTGCACTTAGGAGCTGCCACTCAGGCTCTGGCGGGGTGGGGCGACTGCCCCTGAGCGCAGCGTGGCATCAATAGGTCCTCGGTTCTGGGCAGCTTCCAGGTGGAAGACGCATCCTTCAGGAGATGACAGGACGGAGCCAGAGCTGTGGAGTGTGCGGGCTGCGCACTCGTCCTCTAAGAGCGGCTTCTTAATTGGTGATTTACCGTCTGTTGAACGAGCTGGGCTGGGACTTGGCAAGGAGACGTTCTAGAGGGAGGTGGGGGGCTTCAAGGTCAGCTCCCCAGCCAAACAAAGGTCAGGCTAGGAAACTCTGGGACGCAATGGATCCCTCTAACCTGAGGCCTGGGCTTTTGTGGTAGGCAAGGTCTGGGTGGGGAGGGCCCTGGGCAGAAGGCAAGGAACACAGAGTCTTTGTTCTCTGTGGGGGAGGAAGAAGGCCTGACTGAGTGGAGGGAAGGGCTGGGGGCCTGCAGGCAGCGGGCACGGGCCTGGCCAGGGCCCTTTCCTGGACTGGAGAGATGGCAGGGGGGTGCACTCATGCCTTTCTCCCCCCACAAAGAGTTCCCAGGCCTCCCTTCCGGGAAAAAGGCAGCTCAGTTCCTGTTTCCCTGCCGCAGCCAGTCTCCAGACCAATAAGGACCGGAACCACGGAAATCCCAGGTCCTCCGGTAATTAGGGCCGGCAGGAAGTGATCTAGGGAATTACCGGGGTCGGGCACCCCATTGAAGGCCAGGGCTTTGGAAGGGCGGCTGGCTTGTAATCTCAATTTGAGATCGGTTGATTTTGTAGTTAGTTCCAAAAAGAAAAGTCAGCTCTAATTAATCTGTGGACTTTGGAGTGCAGAAGAAACAGGGCTCAGAGAGCACAGGGTGGGGGCTGGAGTCCCTTCAGCCCCCGGGAGGCCTCAGATCCGGGGCTGGTGTCTCAGTGTTCTGATCTGCTTTAATTTAAATGGTCTGGACATCCCCACTGAGATTTCATGGTTTTGAAAGAAAATGCTGTCCCTACCCCGCAGACTCCCATCTGTCCAGAGCCCTCTGCTGCATGTGAACGCCACTGGAGGCCTGGTCACTCTGGCCCTCTGGAAGCAGCAGGGGCCCAAGGAACTGTCAGAGGGTGGAGACCAGCTGCCTGGCAGGAGTGATGTCAGGGCCAGTCCAACAGCCTGGGGGGTCACTGGAGTGGGCGCCAGTGGGAAAAGCACTCCACTTCCTTAGTCTTTGACTAAACGAGGCACCAAGGCCCTGTGATTCTGCCTCAGGTCCTCCACACACAGCTGGAGGCTCCAGGTGGCCTGAATCCAGTCTTGACCTTCTATAGCAACAGCTCGGCTCCCACCCCTGCTTTCTTCCATCGAAGGAGAAGGGGAAGGCTTACTGGAAATCCCGGGGTCCCTGGGGCCATAAACCAGGGAGTAAAGTCACCCAGAGTGAGGCCTTGGGGTCAGACAGCCCCGGCTCTGCCACTTTCGTCTGTGGGTCTGAGGGAAGAGCCTCGCTGTGCTCCCCTGTGAGCTGGGGAGAGGGGTGAGACCCCTCTCATGGCGTTACAGGGAGGGCGTAAAGTGATGCTTACTGAGAGCCTGGGACAGAGCCCGGCCTGCGGGGAGCCTCAGCAAGGCAGTGAGGACAATGCTGCCCAGGGTTCTGCAGGGACGCCCCCGCACGGGCCCTCGCTCTGACTGGCAGGTCACAATCATCATACCCACGGCAGGAGAGTTAAGAGGGGCTGCTCATGGGCTTTCCTCCATGGGTGTCCCTGCCTCTGAGGACTGTCCTCAAGGCCTCCTGGATGGAGTAAAGGCCATCACCAGCGGCTCTGGGGCTGTAGAACCCACAGCCTGCAGGGGGCACTGTGGGCGGCAGGCCTGGTCCTCTGTGGGAACCCAGAGGCTGAACACTGGGGGCAGAGGCGGCAGCCGTACCCCGCTGTGGGACAAGTGCCAGCTCTGATACGCTTGGAGATGCGCTCCCGTCAGGTTCTGTGACCCACATAGTCCGACGCTGTTCATCCATCCTCTTGAAGGAGGGCTGAGGCTGCGATGCTTTAAACACACTTTGGGTCTTGCCGCACATTTCAAGTAGATCCTTGGCATGAATTTAGATGAAATCGGTGCCGCATGGTTGTTCCACAGTACTTGCAGTGTCCAGGAGAGGCAGGAGGGGGGCCCGAGGGGGCACGGATTGCTGGCCACACTGGGCTTTGATCTCGAGGAGCCAGGCCCAGTCCAGCAGTGGGGGCTGTGGTAGCAGTGGACGGAGCTGATCCCCAGCAGGCGGAGAAGTTCAGTTCCACCCTGGGCTGAGGCCTCCCTGCTGGCGTGTCAAGTGAAGCTCCTGTGGTGGGTCCCTGCATTGCCCCTTGGGTCCCCTCACACCCGGACAGCAAGGGGCAGCCACATGGTCTGTCTCAGCGCTCCAGCTCCTCCCTGGGGTGGCAGGGCAGGACCAAAAGCATCTTCCCAGCATGTCTGACCACGCCCTCTTCACGTTCAGGCTTCCACCCTGAGCTATTCCAAGCAGAGAGCAGAGAGGGAGCGGGGTACTGCTGGCTCAGGAGGGAGGTGGGGAGATCAGCCTCCCCAGCCCAGAGAAACCACAGGGAGGCTGGTCTAAGCCTGCCCTCAGACTTCTCATTCCAGCAAGGTCGTACATTAGCTGTGTGACCTTGGGCAAAGGGCTGACCTCTCTGAGCTTCTCTGTACAAATGAGAGCTCTAACCACTGGGCATTAGGACCAAATGAGACAGGTATGGTTGAACTCTGGCTAACCTAGGGATGTGAAGAATTGCAAATGTGTCTTTGGACATCAGAGATAAAAAAACAAAACAAAACAAATAAATCTCCTCACTTCAGGATTCTGAGGGGAAGCAAATTTCCATCTAGACATGGCAATCACTTGGCTCAAGACACCTACCATCCCAAGGGGGCTGAGGAATGACCCCACATCCTTGGGGGTGGGACCCTCTGCTGCTGTCCTAGGCTGGGAGCCACCTGCCCGTAGGAGGCTGGTGGATGCAGGAGCCTTCCAGAGCCCCAGAGAAGCAGTGAGGGGGAGCCATGGTCCCAGCCCCTCCACCATGCATGCAAAGAAGCCATCCCGGAAGAGCAGAGCCAAGTGGTCTGGCAGAGAGAGAGGGACGGGAGGTGAGAGTCCACCCAGAGAGGAGGGCCTTCTCCACTCCTGTGAGTCCTAAGAGTGCTGGTGCCTCTGACAGCCCTGGATGTGGGCTTAAAAGACTTGGACGAAGGCAGAGGGAGCTGCTCCTCCAGCCAAGTGCAGCCAGTCTGTCCCCAGGAAGCATGGCTGCCCGGAACTGGAAGGGATTTTAATCCAGTCTCCCATCTTAACACAACTCAGACCAGTATTACCCACCCTCCACTTGAACATCTCAGGGAGGGAGCCCCTTACCCACCTGCCTTCCCCCCCTCCCTCTGTCCCAGGGAAGCTGGCCGTGGGAAGCTCCTCTGATGGAGCAGGATTGCCTTCCTGGAGGCGTTTGCTCCATCCCTAGTCCCTGGAAAGAAGTATGACCTCCCCACCCCCAGCCTGCGATGCTCTCGGGGAGCCTCCTTCTCTCCCCTGAGCAGACCTCTCGGCTTCCTGGGGCCAGGAGCCGCCCTGGACTCCACTGTTCTCTCTGCGAATTCAAGGCAGCCAGAGTTGAGCTATCCTTGCTGCAGTCTGCACCCAGGGCTGCCAGGCTCCTGGCACCGCAGCCCTCAGCCGAGGCCTCTGCACCCCAGGACCACAGACTCCTTTTTGGAGGAAGCGGACTTCGGGTTTGCAGCACATGCAGATACCCACCATGGCATCGCCATGAGCCCTGGGGACCCTCTTCCAGCCCCTCAGCCCCTTCACACTAGAAAGAGCTGGTCTGGCTTCTAATGGGAAAACCAACTCTGAGCTGCACCAGGAGGCAGTCAATTCTGTGAGTCTGCACGAGTGGATAGAGGCAACTGTGGGAGCCATAACTTCCACTTTCTGACATAAGACAAACTTCTCAGTTTTTGTAGAACTAATTACAGACCTCTCAGGTCTCACCATTTCACCCGCCAAGCGCCCGTAAAACAACGTGGTGATGGCAGCCGCCCTGTTGTCGTGAGTGAGGAATGTGTGTCTTGGTAGAATGGGCCCTCCCTTTCCAACAGTCCTTCCCCCTCCTGGTGCCTCTCCTTCCTGCCTCTTTTCTTCTCCTGGAAGGCTTTGGAAGCTTCCCATCTGGGGCCTGGAGGGCAAGGATGGGCTGCTAGCAGCAGGCGGGACTGGAAGAACTCAAATCTGAACTTTAATCCTCACTGGACTACTTCCACGCCATGACCTAGCCTCAGTTTCCCATTTACTGAATAGAAGCCTGGCCGCGCCAGTCTGATAGGATTAGAAATAGATCAGGACGTGCGTGGAACGGAGCAGGTGTTGAGTGAGCCATGGGCGGTCATGATGGTCATGACGGTCATGAACATCATCACTCGGCTCTTACAGGGACTGCAATGACTGCTCCCGGGCCTGTGCTCGAGTTGCTTCCTGTCTAAATGCCATTTCCCTTCAAACTGGCTGGCTGGAAGGGTGACAGGAGTGCACTCAGAACGGCCACCGTGCTCTGCTGTTCCTCTGATCCAGCAGTGGAGACTAAGGAAGGCCTGTCCCATGCCACGGCATGCGACCTGGCCATGTGACTTGCTTTGACTATTAGGGCATGAGAAAATGTGATGTCAGTAGATGCTGGGAGGTGCTTGTGCCCTGGGACCTGCTCGTTTTGAACGCTGTCCTGGGCCTGCCACGGTGCAGGGAGGCCTGTGTGACTGAGGATAGAGGCCTGTGGAAGAGAGCCGAGGCCCCCAGCCAGCATCAGCCATCAGGCACAAGGATGAGGCATCCTGGCCCTCCAGCTCTCACCCGGTAAACAACCCGATGAGCAAGGCCAGGAGAGTCCAGCAGAGCTCCCAGGTCACCAATGCATAAATCATGTGGGACAAACATTGTTTTGAACCAGACGTGTGGATGACTTCTTATGCAGCCACAGCGGACTGACATGGCCCCCACCTATCAGAGTTGAGCTTTTGGTTGTTTTCTCCCTGGGCACTTCTGGAACCCCTCCTTACCTGGATCCCCCCTGCATGTACAGAGCACCTTACAAGGTACCATTTTGTTGCACCAGGGCTATGTGTACAGGAATGTTTCTGTCTCCTGGTCTGGTAGCTGCCAGGGAGCAGGTGGGCCCCATTCATGGTCCCCCAAGCTCAGCATGGAGCTCTGCCCAGGGAGGGTCCCGTAATCTTTCTTCTACTTCTCAGACCCTTGGGGGGTCATCCAGGTGGGTACGGGGGATCCTCCTGGGCCTGAGGTATGCCAGGCCCACTGTCCTGCCCAAAGTCCACCCAACTTTGTCCCCCCTCCTTTCCCAGGTGGAAACACTAAACGGCTTAAGCAGCCTCACAAATGATGTGATGCTCACACTGGGTGGTAAATGTCCAAATGCACTGTGCATAATGAAGCCCCAGCTCTGTGCTCTGTGGGGCCCCACCTGGCTGCCCAGGGGCTGGGGTTCTCCCCTCATTCTTACCTTCCGACCATGGTAGCCCTGGATCCCTGGGTCTCCCTGGGAAGAAAGAGAAGGTCATCAGGTGGTTTTCCCAATGTTGAAATGACCAGTGCTGTTTCCCATACAATACCACCCCTCTTCCTCCTAGGACTCCAAATCCTCCTAGGAGCCCCTTCAACACCCTCTCCAACCATCCCTGTGGCAACAGTCCTTCGAGACTGTTCTGCTCATCAACACAGCCCCACTGTGCAGAGGCTGAGGCATGCTGGGAAGGGCCAGCTTGGCAGGGACTCAGGACCCCTGACCATCAGTTCCGGTTCTGCCCATGACTCTGTGGAACCTGGACAAGCCACTTTCCCAGGGGCTCAGCTTCCACATTCATAAAGTGGAAGG